>LDAU01000198.1:0-126928 GCA_001447515.1 Pseudocohnilembus persalinus
ACCAAAAAAACGGATTTTAAAAAAATTTGTACCAAAAAAACAGTCCTGTAACTTTATTAGCTTCTTTAAATTTTTATATATATATAATATACACTAATTTTAATATTTTAAATTTAAATTAATTTAATCTTATAATAAATAATTTATAGGTTTAGAGTTTGTATAGAATGTGATTAAACTATTCATTCCAAATGTAATTGCAATAAAAATGTAAATAATACATATAGTTACTTAAAATATGAACTGAATTAAACACCTGAATGCTAAAATTGTCCTTCAATATGTGAAGAATGCTATCAAGATTTATATAAAACTTAATAAATCATTTGTAATGAATGTAGATATGATTAGCAAGGTGTAAAACCCCCATATTGTTAATGTGATATAGGATATTACTTAAAACGGTATTCTGGTTATACTTAAAGTTACAACAAATGCACACCTTATCTATCTAATAAATGTGCATCAAATTAGTATTTAAAGTAATAAAAAATAATTAATAATTTAATATATTACATTTCATTATATACTTTTAAATAAAAACTTAATTTTTAATAAACTTATTTTATTATTTATTTAAATATAAAAGTAATTTAAAGATTTTAATTAAAAACAAAATTTTATTTTGTATTATAAAAATTTATTATATTATAATGTAATTAATTGTAAAACACATAAAGTGTTTTTTTTCTTAAAGGAGAATTTTTATTTTTATCTAGGCTTAAATTATTAGTTTTATTTTCTTATTTTATGTAAAATAACTCAAATAGAATTTAAGACCATAACTTTATTATTTAAAATAAATTTTAATTTTTAATTAATTAATATTTCCGTCCCTTTTGATTTTTTTAAATATTTATTTTTTTTTTAATCAAACTCATATAATATATGGGTTTGATTAAATAAAAAACAAGCGAAAATTGATATAAAAACAAAGTAAAACTATATTGGTGATTATTTTTTTTTTGGGTTTGATTACATTAAAAATTTGGTAAAAAAAACAAAAGGATTATATTATATTATTTGTGGAGGAAAATATTATAACATTTATTTTAATTCATGTTTTGAATGAATTTCTTTGTTATAAAGTAAAATTTATTATTTTTATAGTGAAATCAGGTAAATTTTGTCGTATTAGATAAAAAAATATAAATTAGTATGAAATTTTATTTTTTATAAAATCTTTTTATCATATTCATTATTATTCTTATTAATTTTGTTTTTATGAATTTAATTATTAGTCAAACATTTACGAATACTTCTTATACTGCTTCTTAAAAATTTTGCATTACAGGTTGTGATTAGCATTTTTTAAAATAAAACCAATTAAATTTGTATCATTATTGTGATAAATGTCACTAGATTGAGAAATAGTAACTAAAAATATATATTTATTAAAAATAAACACTTACTTGAATACTTTTTTCTAATTAAGTGACTATTTGAATTTAGATGATTATTTTGTCTGTTTAGAATGCAAAGGTAGTGATTTAATTTTACCAGATTGCAAATGTAATGAATTTGAATTTCCTTAGAAAAAAGATACTGATGGAAAATATGAATGCCTAAGCTGCGAATTTGGAAAAGAATATTTTAATATAACTGAATTTAACCAATGTTACTTGTAAGGAAATTGTAAGTATGAAAATATTTGTATTAAATGTGAGGATACATTTGGGGAAAATTGTCTTTCTTGTCGACTACACGAATATATTGATGAAGTTTCTGGTTCTAGTGACTATATTCCTTTATGTACTGTATGTAAAGGATATTTAATAGAACCTTATTGTTAATCTTGTTCTTTACTTAAAGGGACAGGTTATTTCTATAATATAGAACTAGATCATTGCACTTTAGATTAGAACAATACAATAATAGATTATAATAGCTGTATTTCAGAATAAAGAAAAAAAGACTTGCCTATGTGTTAAAGTTGTGTTGATTATTTTGATAACAAATATTGCACTACATGTATAGATAGGTTTGATATAGATTTAGATTCCGTATGTACTAAATGTTAAAGTAATAGGATTCCACCTACATGTCAATGTAATTTTAAAATGGTACCAGACCCTAAATCGCCAACTGACTGTATTATGTGTAAAAGTGACGAGTATTATGATTATGAAAAAGATGACTGCAGAATTAGTTTAGGATTAAATAACAAATTTGACTGCAATTATGAAGATATATGTACTCCCTGCTCAGATATATATCGTTACTGTATTAATTGTGATAAAGATTAAGAAGATTAAAGATTAAAGTGCTTTAAATGCAATGGAAGTGATAATTTTTTTTATTTGTTTAATTATGACTATTTTTATAAAAATTTTATTTTATAATTAAAAAAAAAGATTTATCTGTAAAACCTGACAATGGCCAAAATCCGGTTATATGTTGGTGTCCTCCTAAATACTATAGATTTAGTAACGAAACTAATATATGTGAAGAATGTCCCGATCACGCAACTTGTGAAGGCGAATTTATAATGGCTATTGAGCCTGGTTATTGGAGAGAAAACACATAAACAGCAGCTATTTTCGAATGTGTTAATAATAAAGATGTTTGCTTAGGCGGGTATTCAAATTTTACATGCATGGAAGGTTAACAATACTTTTAAAATATATTTTTTGCTATTTTTTTTTTTTTTTTGTCATTTTTATTTCTATTGATTTTTTATAAAAAAATAAAATCTTATTTAGGATATGTTGGTGCATTGTGTCAGGAATGTGATATTAATGGTGATTACTGGGGGAAAACGTATGGAAAAACAAATGCTTTTTAATGTGGAGTGTGCGATATGACTTTATCCTCTACTAAATTTATTTCCATTTCTATATTGTTGATATTGTTAACTTTATTTATTGTAATTTCTTAAATAAAGGAAAGATCATAAACTATTTAAAAATAAATAATTTAAAAGTTGTTCAATTTAAAACAAAGTCTAAATTAAAATTAATCCAGGATTTACTACAAAATTGTAAAATAACATTCATTTTACTATATTAAAGTATATAAGTTTAATTTTCATTTATTTTAGTTCTTTTAGTACATCTCTTAACTGGTTGTTATTTCTTAACTAAATTTAAATTTAACTTCTTATTTTGATGGCTTCATGTTAAATATAGGGAGCCCTGCAAAAATATTTTCATACTCAACAGCTTGTTTTATAAAGATAATATTTGGAAATGGCATATTGTATTTATATGCAAAAGTAATTTTAATTCTTTTAGTTTTCTTGATTTTGTATATTATTATAATTGTGATACTGATGATCTTGAAGTCAAAATCATTTAAAACTAAAAAAAAAACTATATGTTTCAGAAATCCTTAATATGATGATCCTAAATAATTTATACCCGATGAAAATTATAAGGACGGCCTAGAAAATTTATAAATATTAGCTATGGTTTTTTTATTCTTATACTTTTAATTTTAATAATCAATTTTGTCAATTTTAATCGAATCTATTGCTTGCATATAAATTGATTCAAAAAGATATACTATAGGAGATTTAACATTTTAATGCGATGACAAATAATATTTACCATATGTTTTTTAAGTGTCAATTCCACCTTTAGTTTTATTTGCTATTTTGGTTCCTTTATTTATATTTAAATAGTTATACTCAGCAGCTAATAAAACGAAAAGTGGTTTACCTATTAAATAAATTTAAATAAAAAATTTTTAAAATGAAAAAGACATTTTATTTTAAAAACAATCATAAATGTAAAAAATTAAATATTAAATTATTATTTTATTCTTTTTTTCTAATTAAATAATTTTACTTTTAATAGTCTTTAAAATGACTAATTATAGAATTGTGAATAAAATTTTCATAAAGGCCAAGACCAAATAGTCAACGAGTATTTCACCTTTTTAGAATATTAGAATGGAAAAACTGTAACATACTTAGAAAATCCAAAATTTTATTTTAAGTATGGATATTTATATTAAGAAGTAAAATTACACAATCTATTATAATTTAATAGATATATTATATTTATAAAAAAATACTTTTTAAACTAATTTATATTTTTAAATAAAACTGTATTATTTTTTTAATAGTTTTCAAGAGATGTGTATTATTGGGAACTAATAAAAGTTATCCAGAGAATGTTATTAACTATTTTTCTAACATTTTATAATTAATATTAATATACTAAAGGAGCGCTATGTTTTTTTGTTATTTGTATATATGCTTTTTTATTAAAATAAAAATAACCTTTTTAAGCAAAGAAATTTAATTTAATGGAAATAGAGGGTTCTATTATTTGTGCTATATCAATAATAATAGCATTATTTTTATAAAATAATAAAAATATTTACTTAAGTATGCTTGGTTATATTTGTATGATTTACTTAAATGCAAGATATGTCCTCAATTTGTTATCTGAATGGCTATATTAAACAGTGATTTCTTATGAAAAATTGATTTTAAAAGGGCTTAGCAATGTAAATTTTATTACAAAATTTTTTCATACGTAAAGATAAAAAAAAGAAAGAGTAAAAAGGAATTGGGATAAAGTTAGATAGATAGTAGAATTTTCTGTTTTTATTAGAAAAAATTAAAATAAATATGAATAATAACTTTAATAATTTAAAAATATTCTATCAAACTAAGTTTAAAGAAATTAAAATCATTAAATAAAATAATGGGAAATTAAACGTTCAATGTTAAAAAAACAAAAAAATAGCATTTTTTATAAATTTATGAATATAATATTAAAAATCTACTCATTTTTTATTCCAAATTAGAAGTAAAAAAGTGCAGTTACACTAAATAATAAAGAAGAATAAAAACATCTAGATAAATAGCAATTTAATATACCATATGCTAATTTTTTATAGTAAAGTTATCCAATAAATATTAATTTATATTTAATTATGAATATTTTTTTAATTAAATAGTGTGTTTAATTGTTATAAAAAATATTTTTTATTTATAAAGCAATATTAAAATAAATATTTAATTTAAATTTTTCTAGTTCTTGTGAAATACTAACGTATGATAATATAAAATACGATTTTTTAATCAATTAAAATGAGTAAAAATAAGTTGATTAATAATATATGCAATAATTTACACTTTTAATTAGAAACAAATTTAGAATTAATCCTTATGATAGTGTATTAGATAAATTTAGCCCTTTGAAAATAAAATAAAAATAAACAAAAGTTATTAGAAATTAAATGGAATAATTAGATGATTTAAATTTATACACAGTAACAACAGTTTCTGATAAATTATAAGCAAATAAAACATAAAAAAGTATGGATTTATCTTAAAAAATTTTATAAGCTTCAATTAGCAATGAAAATGAAAATGGTTAAAATTATGATAATTGTAATAAATAAAAATAAGAAAATATATAAATATAAATTGAGTAAAAATAATAAAATAAATCACTAAGAAAAAAACGAAAACAAAATTTAACTTAGTTTACAAAGGATTTTATATGAATTATATTAAAAAACTCATAATGTGTAAACAGAAGTCTTTAGAAATAATGATTAATTTATAAACAACATTTATAGTGAAAAAATAAATAATTTTTCTAATTAATTTTATGAGTTTAAATTAAAGATATAATAGAATTTCATTTATAAAAATTAATGTTTTTATAATAATTTGTTAATTTCTTAGTCTATATAAACCAATTATTAAAAAAATAATCTAAGAAAATAAAAATAAAAATAAAATAATAAAAGAATAATTAATCAAAGAATATTTACCAATTATATAATTACTTAAATACAAAAAGTAGTCTAAAACCGGAAATAGACATTTTAATTATGACTTATTTTATTTTTGTAATAATTTCCCTTTCATATTTAATAGTAACATAATAACATTAAAAAAATTCTCGTTTATATCAAGAATATTCAATTAAAAATTAAGAAAAATATATAGCCGTAAATTTATTAAATATAACTCAACAATAATGTCACAATATATGTTTTTAAGACCATTCGTGTATTTATTAGCATTTTAATATGGTTTAGAATATATCTGATTGTAGTATTTATTACGATAATACTGTTTTATAAAATAATTAGATTTAATATAAGTAAAAGGAGTATAACTTTAAGAGAAATTTATAGACTTTTAGTTGTAATGAAAATTAAAACTTGTATAATATTTTTTACAAAACTATAAATAATATAGAAAGTTAGGATACAACAACTACAACATATTAATTGGAATGTATTTAAATTCAAAATGTGGTCTGTTCTAATTGGACTATATGGTATAGTAGCGAACCTAAAAAATAGTAATCTAATTAAATTGGATATTAATTACCATAGACTTTTTTTATCTAATTTTTTGGCAAATATATTTAAATTTTTATTCTAATATTTTATTTTAAATAAATAAAGTATTATTGACGTGAAAAAATAAATAATTAAATTTAATAGAAATGGAATAACAAATGTATTAGAAAAATATTAAAATTTAATAAGAATTATTTTTTATGATATAATTTATAACAAAATAATATTTCTAAGCAAAATTTAAATTAATTAATACAATAATTTTTAAAATATATTTCAAAATTAATTCTAATACTTTAATTTTTTATGACATTAATTTTAAATAATTAAATTTTAAGAATATATATATTTTTATTAATTAAAGTTACGCTTTATGTATTGAGTGCTATACGGATGATCAAAAATAAACTAAATTAAGTACATGTATATCGTGTGAAAATGACGAATATTTCGATCCGTAATAAGTATAATGCATAAAATGTATTGATTATAGCCAGTATTGTTTAAAATGCGCTTATGATTTATATATGAGTAATTCACCCAAATGCTTATAATGTATTCCAAATAGAGGATTAGATGATGGTTAATTTTTGGATGTTAATTGTGATTGCGAATAAATAGATAATTACCTATGGGATTAAAATGAAATTTGTATATACAATTAAGGTGGAAAAGGAAATTCGTAAGATAAACTTAAAATCAATTAAAAATTTACTTTAAATTTGTAAATAAAAATTATATATTAACTAAAATTAGTTAAGGTGATTCTTGTGATTCTTTATTTAATTAATACAGTGATAGTAACATTTATTAATTTTGTACTGATTGTGTAAAGTAAATAAAACTTAATATTTAATGTATTATCAAATATAAATAATTTATAATCTGTGCTAACTTTTTTAATTAGTTATAATTAATAAAATTAAAAATCATAATTATTGTAGTATTTCTTTTATTATTAAAAATTTTGATTGTAATTAATCTTAATTAAGTTTGTAAAAAAATATAAATAATTTTTTGTTTAGATTAATTATTAATTAAACGGAATTTTAATATATTTTTATAATATTTCAAATTCAGATAATTCTAATTAATTACCACAAATTTGGTAGATTTTGATATAAATTTAATTAAAATTAATAACTAAAAAAGTAAATATAAAAATTGAAAATAAAAATATTAATAAATTTTAATAATAAAGTTCTGTATAAAATGGACAAGATGTGGTATCATGTTTAAAATGTGTTTCTGAAAGTTTTATAATTTAAGAATATGCCTTTGATAGCAAAATAAAAATATGTACTTGTCCAGGATAAAAAGTACCATATAAGTATAAAGGTGTATATCACTGTATTGAATGTGAAGAATTAAATTTATATTTAAACTAATCTAATAGTTTTTATTTAGACTAAGATAGTTATGATATTTGTGCAAACTAAAATAGTTGTACAACCGATGTTTGCTTTAGTTGTGATTAATAAAATCCATAATGCAAGTCCTGCACTATATATGATGAATAATATTATTGCACAAATTGCAAGAATGGAGGTATTGAACCTCATTGTACATACTGTAAAAGTGACGAATATTATGACGTGTTTGAAGACTATTGTTTATTAAGTATTCCATCAGAATTTTATTCAAAGTAAGGTAATAAATTTGACGGGTGTTTAGACCAAAATGTAGATAAATTATGCAAAAGTTGTACTGTTATTAATAAATATTGTATAGGGTGTACTGATAAAGTAATAAATTAATATTCAGATTTTTTATGTAAAAGTTGTGCAGAAAATAGAATACCCCCTAATTGTCAGTGTCCTAATGAAATGGCTCCTTCTTAAAGTAATATAAAATTATGTATCAATTGCCCTTACGGAACTTATTACGAAAAAGAAAATGACAGATGTCAAAATGATTAAATAAGTTTAGATTGTAAATTTGAAGACATTTGTCTAAAATGTAGTGAATATATCCATCCTTGGTGTTTAGAATGTAAAAGTATAGAATCATAACTAAGATGCTTAAATTGTGATGGAGGTAAACACAACATTTTATACTTTTTTTTTAGTACAAATATATTTTAAGTTTAGTATTTATTATATGAAAAAAATTGGTTTAAATATTGTATATTTATACTTTTAAATTGCATTAAAGACCTTGAAACTTACAATGATCCAGAAGGTAGAGTTTCATGTTAGTGTCCTGAGGATACTTTTTAATTTGATGAAAAGTCAAATGAATGTCAAAAGTGTCCTCAGTTTGCAGTTTGTCCAGGTGGCGCTATTCTATTGGTAGAAAAAGGATATTGGAGAGAAAATATTTAAAGTTATGAAATAATACCATGTAGTAATAATCCTAATAGTTGTAATGGGGGATCTGAAGAGCTTACTTGCAAAGAAGGTAAAAGAAAAAAAATAAAAATAAAAAAATTACCATTAAATAAAATTGGTAAATTTTATTTTTAATTAAAATATAATCGTTAAGGATATAAAGGTGCTCTTTGTTAATAATGTGATTTAAATGGAGAAATATGGGGAGCTAAATATGGAAATAATTCTCCCTATACATGTGTTAAATGCAATGAATTTTAATAGTTTTTTACCTTCACATTTATTTCCGTAACAGCTATACTATTAGTTTTTTACATGGTATATAGTTAGGTAAAAGAAGTTGAATAATAGCAAAAAAAAGATTTTGTTAATTAAATATTCAAACTGAGAACAGGGGAAGTCTTAGACAAATCTAGAATTTACTATAAAATAGTAATTATAAAATATATTTTATATAAATTTATTTTGAAATTTTAAAGTTGATTTATAAATTTTGATAGTTGTAATAATATTTTGCCCAAGCTGTTGTAATCATGGATTTAGGAGTTAATATGGGAAGTTTTACAGAATCTAGCTTTTAAGTGTTAGGAAATCCAATTAAGTAGGTCACTTATTCGACAGATTGTTTAATTATTGGTATTTTTGGAAACTCTATGCCTCCACTTTATTCGAAAGCTTTATTTTTAAATTTAACTTTTGTGGTTTATGTGGTATCATCTACCATACTTATTTCATATTTTAAGTTAAAAAAATATTAGTAAAATAATAAAATTACTTATTATAATAGAAAGCTATAAAATTTAGAGGAATACAAATCAGATGATTTTTATCAAACTGGATTAACTTTATCATAAATTATAATTATGGTTTTAGTATTTCTTTATATAAATATGTAGCAATCTTATATTTAAATGTTTATTGAAACTATTTCTTGTGAAAAAATTAGTAGCTATTCTTATACTTTGGCTGATAGTTCTTTAAAATGTAGTAGTAACGAATATAATTTATATACTACATATTTTACTGGCCCATTATTATGTATTTGGAGTTTTATTATTCCTTTTTTGATATTTTTAAAGGTTAGAAAAGCTTCTAAAATGCCTAAATTCAAAAATAATAAACATTTAAAAATACATAAAATATAAGAATAAAACCTATTTGATTAAGTAAGCACAGAGAATTAATTCGAAAATAATTATTAAAATTAAAATAAATAGTATGATAGTGAAGAAGAGGGAAAAAATCGTGATGATAGTTAAACGAATAAATTTTAGTATTAAAATAATGATAATAATTAAATAGAAACAGAAAGTTAGCAGAAAGAATAAAATATAATATTAAATTCGTAAGAAAATTAAGAAAAGGAGTAATAAATTTAATTAATCGTAAATGAAAACGATAATCTTAAAAAAAAAGACGGGGAAATAAGTTTTGACGAGTATATAGGATTTGCTGACAAAGAAAGAGAGGAAGATAAATAGAATGGTAACGATAAAGGTTAAAATTTCTTAGGAAATTTAGATATTTCCGATAAATACAACGATTAAGATATAAAAGATATGTTTTTTTATCCAGACAATAAAAAATGTTTTTTGTACCATAGAATTTTTTAATTTTAATTTGGATTTATTTATATGGAGGTAATTTTTAAGAAAAAAAATATTATTTAAAACTCATTATATTAATTATTTAATTTTAATTTTATTTTTAAAAAGTATGAAGATAGGGTATATTTTTGGGATATCGTTAAAATTGTTTAAAAAACATTATTAATAATAGTTGTATCCTTATATAATAGCGAAGTTTATGTTAAAGGATCTATGGGCTTTCTGATAATAATTTTATACGCATTTTTGGTAAAGGTCCATCAACCATTTAAAGAAAAAAATATTAACAATTTAGAGCTTTAAGGAACAATAACTATATCAATATCATTAATTTTAATGCTGTTTATATATCAAAATAATTTCAGTTATTTATAAGTCATAGGAGGGATAGTTTTAACGGTAATAAATATTTATTTTGTGGGAAAAATCGTTTATTTACTGGTGCGTGATATTTTATTAGAAAATATCGATTCGATTTTAAAATTATTAAAAAATAAGAAAATGAATTTTTTAAAAAATATAGAAAATAAAATTATAAGTAAAAAAATAAAAAGCTAAATAATCTTCAATAAATGGAAATAATTATAAGAAAATGTGTTTTTTTCAATATATATTAAAGAAAATAGAATGAAATATTAACACATATTGAGAAGATACCCAAAAAGACAATTTTTATTGTAAATTAAAAATATTAAAAAACTATATTTTTTTAAAAAAAATTAAATATATTTATCATTTTATTAGTTCAAAAAATGATATTAATATCTAACAAATCTAAAATGATTATATAATCTATCTTTAATAAGTAAAAAACTAAGATAAGGTATATTAAAAGTAATTTGCATTAATAATAAGAAATTTATTTAAAATAAAGCCATGGGAAAAAGTTATTATTTCTAAGCCTGCTATATATAAGAAATTAAATAATGACCAAAAATAATTTTAAAAAGAATTTGAATTTTCTTAGCTAAATTTGACGTCATAGAATAATTATACCTAAACAAATTTATTAACTGATAAATTTTTAAACACATCTTTAAATCTATAAGTATCTGAAAAATAAGAAAGTTTAATAGATGACGAATAAATAGATAAGGAAATCAGTGAAAATAAGGTTAGACGAAAAATAAAGTTAAAATAGGTTTAATAAATGTCATAGGATTATAAAACCTAAATTCCTATATAAGAAAAAAACAATAATATTACATTAGATTCAAAAGATTAAAAAAATAATTAAGATGACCCACTATAAATAAGTAATGAAATGTAATAATTGTGTAATAAATCAACTTAACAATATGAGCATAAATAGAAGTAATTTGAAAATTCTTTATTTAAACATTAAATATCAGAATAGCCGGTACAACAATAAAAAATGAAAAAATAATAAAGTTTTTTAAATTAAAGTTAAAATAAATTGTAAAATTGTTAAATAGTACCTGTTATTGTGAATGAAGATAAAATGGAAAATGAAACAGATAATAGAGTTAATTAAAGCAATAAAATAAATGATGTATCTGTAAATATTATCGAAGATTTAGATTAATCCTAAATAGAAAATACAGATATAGATAATTAATACTTTACGGAAAATACATTTTAGTAGCTATAAGCACTATAGGAAAACGATTTTAAATTTTATAAAAAGAAATAAAAATAAATATAAAATACAGATAATTTAGAAAATTAATGATACTAAGGATAAATTCTATTTAAATCTGAACTAAATCAGTCACAAAATTTATTTTAAAATATTTAGTCTAATATATAAAAAAAAAATAGTATGATAGAACGCGCCAATAATTATCTAGATTCCATATAAATACATTTTTAAACAGAAGTAATATTAATTCCCAAATTTTAAGCAGTGAAACAAAGTAGATTTCTTAGCTAAAAAAAGATAAATACAAATTAAAAAAAAAAAAAAGAACCCATAAAAATTAATAGGAAGATTATTAAGTTAGAGAAGTTATTTAGAATCTCAAAGGTAAAAAATTTAAAAAGAAAAATGTTAAGTAGGCAGAAGAGATATAAAACAACTTGGAATAAATATAGGGTATATACGAAGATGAAAAAAATGAAAATATTTTATTGGATAGTAATCTCTTAATTTTCGAAAAGTTTAATAATTCTAATTAGATAAATCAATTAATGATGTGAATTCTAATGATGATGATAATATTTAAAATTTAATTATTTGATAAAATATCATAATTTTTTTTAATTATTAATATTATAATTCAAGTAAACATAAAATTAACATTTCTAAGCAAAAACTAAGATTCAATATAATAATTAATTAGTTATTGGTATTTATTACCTTAGATTTTATTTCACTAAAATAAATAAATAAAAATTGAGAAAAAATATTAAAATAAAATAAAAATCACAATTTTAATTTAAATGTAGTCGGTAATTTTTAGAACAATGTTTAATCTTTTCTTTTTAGTAATGGTAAAAGTTAAAATGTTTAAATAATAATCGTCTATTAATATATTAAAAAATGGTATATTAAATATGCAATTCAATGACTTTGATTATATGATAAAAAATTTTGTTGATAATGGGATTTTAATTTAAAATAATTCGAATAAAAAATAACTCATTTAGTATGTGAATGTTGAGTACTAATTTCTTTGTTAATAATACTGTGAAATCCTCTTTTTTTGTTAAGAAAATTAATTTAAACATTATTTTTACTTTTTCAATCCTTTATCCTAAGTTAATGAACATTATAATTGTATGCTGGTTTTTGAATAATAAGGGAAAATAAAATCTATTGATATTGTAAATTCAAGATAGTTGGGGGAAGATGACGATTGTGAGTATGATAAAGGATAAGTTTATAACCCTTATTACAAAAATAATGATTATAATGGTATTAAAAATAAAAAGTGTATGGATTTCATCGATATAATCGTTGACATTTCCGACTGTAATTAAATGATTTTTGTTATAAGATAAAAATAAAAAAATAGCGGTAATTTAGATGATCCTGAAATGTAATTTTTTTCCATTTTAATTTTAACTATAGTCTAATTTTAAATATATTTTTAATTAATATAGATATAGAATTTGTACTAAATGTTCAAGTTAAGATTGTGCTTGTTCTGTTGGTAAATATTTAAATATGTATGATGTCTCCGAAGATACTGCTTGGTGTTAGCCTTGTCCATCTTAATGTTAAACTTGTTTTTAAGATTTTTTATATACAAAAGAAGTTATGTGCAAGACTTGTTCAGGAACAGATACAAGTAGAGTACCGCCTTTTTGTTACTGTTAACCAGGATATTACCTATCTTCAAATACCTGCGTGGCAGATAATACAATTTGTAATAATCCTAACCAATATTATGTAGATGGGGAAATGTAAAATAATAAATATTTAAAAATTTATTTTATAATGAGCATTTAATAAATTTTATAATTTTTGTAAAATAGAGCCCCAAATTAATGTCAATCTTGTACCTCTGCTTTTTAAAGTCAAGGAAATGTCTATTTCGAGTAATATTGCGAATCTTGCTATTTGATTAATCAGGATTAAAGGTATACATAAATTGTTATATTAAAAAAATTAATTTAAAATTTTTAAAAAATTAGCAAAGGAGTAGGTTGCTACAAATGCTATGGGGATCTTTAATTTCCAAATTGCACTTGTGACGATTTGTAATTTCCTGTTTAAGTTGGTACTACTTTTGAATGCACCAGTTGTGATCTTAATGAATCATATTTTGATAAAGAAGAGTATGAAAAATGTATATAAACTGGAAATTGCTTAAAAGAAACGGTTTGTTAAAGTTGTACGTCAATTCATGAGGACTGTTTAGTTTGTGAAAATCATAAATTTGTTAGTGGCAAAAAAAATAAAAAAGAAGAAGAAGAAAAATATGAATATTTATGCGTTGTTTGCGATAATTATAAAATTGAGCCGTTCTGTTTAAGCTGTTCTGAAATATTAGGACCAGGGTATTTTTATGATATAAATTATGATAGCTGTGCGTTGGATTAAAATTATACAACAATAATTTATGATGACTGTATTTCTGAAGAGAGAAATTAAAAACTCCCAATGTGTGTACCTTGTAATGAAAGAATTAATGAATTTTGCGACGAATGTACCAGCATATATGTACCAGATGCAGTAAGCTAATGTACATCTTGTGCAGGAAATAGAGTTCCACCTGATTGTTAATGTAATTTAAAAATGGTGCCAGATCCAAATGATTAAAAAACTTGCATTCTTTGTTCTAGTGATTACTATTATGACAGTGATATTAATACTTGTAAATATGACTAAAATGGATAAGCTTATGATTGCGACTATTCCAATGTGTGCTAACCGTGTTCATCAATTTACCCCTATTGTATTAACTGTGAAAAAGAATAAAATGATATAAATTAAAATGACAGATTGGTATGTTTAGAATGTTCAGGAGGTAATCTTTTATTTTCTTAAAATTATTAGCCTTATTATAAAAATATTATTTTAATAATTTTTAAAAATTTTATAGACTTGCAAGTACGTCCAGATTACGGCTAAACTCCAGTTATTTGTTGGTGTCCTGTTGGATTTTATAGGTATGATAATAGTACTAGTTCTTGTTTAGATTGCCCTGAACATGCTACATGTTTAGGAGAATTTGTTACCTCTATTGACGCCGGTTATTGGAGAAAAGATGGTAAATCAGATTAAATATATGAGTGTTTAAATAACAAGGAAAGTTGCTAAGGTGGAAGTGGAGATTTTACTTGCTAAGAGGGTATTTAAAAAAAATAAAAAAATAAATAAAAATATTTTAAATTTTATTAAATAAAGGATATACGGGAGCATTATGCTAAACGTGCGATTATCATGGAACATAATGGGATAAAAAATATGGAAATTCAAGTGAATATACTTGCTCTCCTTGCAGTCTTATTTTATCATCATTAAAATTTACCGCATTTGTTGCTTTCATTGTTATATTAACTTTATATATAATGAATTCTCAAATTAAAGAAAGAAAAAGTAATATTTAAAAAGATGTTTTGTTTAAAATTTTTAAAAAAAGAAAAAGTAAAGTCCATAACGATGCCAGAATTTACTATAAGATTGTAATTATAAATATACTTTTTTTATAAAAAATATGCAAAATTTAATATAATTTTAATGATAAGCTTTTTCAATATCTGTCTTAAACTGCAGTATTAACGGATTTAAATATAAATTTGACAAGCTTTATATCTAGTATTATGGTGAATTTTGGAAATCCAGCCAAAATTTTTTCATATTCCATTGATTGTTTTGTTGAACCTTTGTTCGGGGAAAAATTTGTATTTTAATATGCTAAAATATTATTTCTTACTATTGTTATTATAATCCTCTATTGGCTTATAGTTTTAATATTAACTATTTGGAAGTCAAAAAAATGCAGCACTAAAATAAAAACCATAACATTTAGAGCACCTTAAGACCCTGCTGAAGAATTTATACCAGATTGGCAATATAAAGATGGAATGTATATAGGATAGCTATGCATTATGGTTTTTATCTTTTTATTTTTGTAATTTTAATAGTCATTTATTTCAATAGTTATAAATTCCATTACATGTGTAGAATTTAGTGGACTTAGTTACACAAAATTAGATTTAACTTATTAATGTGATTAAAAAAGTTATAAATATTATATTGGGTTATTATCAATTCCAGTTTTTGTAATTGTCAGTATTTTTATACCATTGTTATTATTCTATTAATTGTGGAAGGCATCAACTATGACAACTGGCGGAGTTAAAATAAAAAAAGTATAGCTTTAAACGTAAATAGATGCATAATATACTACTAAAAAATAATCTTAAGACTAGCAAACTATATAAAATGAAGTGCAAATTTAAGATTTAAATGCAGAAAATAGCTTAATATAATAAAATAATCAATCAATAATTTCTTAAAAAAGTATTTAAGATAGTCAATATTTTGACGATAATGAAAGTGAAAATTAGAATAATGACATAGACCATAAAAAAGATGATAAAATATAAAAGAACACTAAAAAAGTTAATAAAATAATCTCTTAAGATTAATTAGTATATAATTACTTCACTTACTTCGAAAAATAAAGAAACTAATTTACAACCTACTTAGAAAATTCTGATTTTTATTATAAATATGGATTCCTTTACCAAGAGGTAACACTTATTTTAAAAAAAATGTTTTCTTTTTATAAAAATGTATTTATTATATTTTTAAGGTTTAATTACATATTATATATTTACTATTAAATTTTTTTTTATAGAGTTTATAGAATGTTCTTTATTTAATTATACATTTATAATTTAATAAAATTATTTATTATATAAAATTAATGTATGACGTATTTAGAAATATATTAGTAATATAATAATTTAAATGGAAATTAATTACGATTTATTTGTATAGTATTCCATATTATAGGATTTATTATAAAATATATTTTTTTTAATTTTTAATTTTTTACTTAGTATTCTAGAAATGTCTATTATTGGGAAATTATAAAAATTTTATAGAGGACTTTAGTAACAATGATTTTGAATTTTTATTCATTTAGCATATATACAAAAGGGACCTTGTGTTTTCTAACTGTTTGTTTATATGCACTTTTGATTGTTTATAAATAACCCTATTAAAATAAAAGATTTAACTTACTTGAGCTTGAAGGATCGTTAATTGTGTGCGTGTCATTAGTTTTTGCTCTATTTATATATGAAAATGAATATTTTTATTTGGATATATTTGTATATATGGTGCTGTCTTACATAAATTTAAGATTCGTTTTTAAAATTTTATCAAGTTGGTTTTTTTAGTCAATTATTAAATATGAAAAAATCCTTTTGAAGAAATTTAAAAATGTTAGTTTCATATAAGAATATTTTAAAAGATAATAAGATAAAAAATAAAAAATGTAAAGAAATTGGAATGTAATTAAAGATATAGTTGACTTTTCAGTGTTTATTAGAAAAAATGAAGAATAATATGAAAAGTAATTAAATGAATTTAGAGACATTTTTTAATAAAAAATGAAAACTAATTAAATTTAACAAATAAAAAAATGGGAGGAGAAAAAAAAAAAACAATAATAATAGTAAAATAGTCTTTTAAATTAGATATAGAATTTAATTAACATGTTAAAGAAAATATTTAAAAATTAAAGACTTAACGAATAAAACGATGAACTTTATCAGATTTAAAAGTCAGAAAAAGTTAAAAAATTACAACTGCCTTATGGAAATTTTTTATAGTAAATTTTTAATTTTATTAAAATAATATATTATTTATTTAAAATAAATTTTTTATATAGTTCTCCTGAAGTACTAAGTTACGACTAGATAAAGTACGATTTTTTGGTTTACAGGTAAGAGGAAATGAAGAAAGAAATGCAATTTTAAAGGTAGCTAACTCTGCTAATAAAAAATTAATTTAGAAAAAATCCTAAGAAATAAGTTTTGGACGAATATTCTCCAATAATGGTTCTTTAATAAAATGAAGTAATGAGAGACAGATAGATAGGTAGATATAGCAGTCTATACCAATTTTAAGTGGAATAATAAAATAAAACTTAATAAAATTTATTAGATTAAGAAGAATCTTAAAATGTTATATCAGGAATTGATATATCGACATCTAATATCGGGTTAGTAAATTCTAATAATAAAGATAAAAAGATAATAATTAAAAAAGGTGGGGAAAAATAAATAAAAGAAATTAAATATATTAATAAGCTATAAATTTAACAAGATGAAACAAAAATTACTTCTAATTCCCAATAAGAGTAAATTTATGACAGTCCATTAAAGAAGAAAAGGAAATAAATTGATCTACTGAAATGTACAAAAGATTATTTAGATATTTAAAATTTTAAAAATTAAGGACAATCGAGTGAAAATTTTAAAAATTAATTGGATGTGAAATTTACTGAGTGAGATAAAAAAATAAATTAGCTATGATATTTAAATTTTTAATAGAAAAATAATCAAATTATTATTTTTTTTAACTTTGTTTTAGAATAATTGTAAATAGAATATATATTATAATTAATTAGTTTATTTGTTTTTAAATTGAAAAATGATATTCTAATACATAAAAAATTAAATCAAAAGTTGTTTAAATTATGTTGTTAGAATAATTTTATAAACGTTATGAGTTAGGGCACTAATAAATGATACAAATGACATAACTAAATATATATAAAAAAGAAATTATTATATTTTTTTTTTTTTATTAAATTAAAATATATTTTATTTAAAATAATCATATTGTTTAGACTATTTTTTTAAAAATATTTAATTTTTAAAAGTAATTAAAATATTATATTGGTATTCTTTAATAATTCTAATTTTATATTATTACTTTTGCAGAAATTACATTCAAAATAAGTAATAAATAAAATTAAATAAAAAAAATAAAAATAAAAATAATATTCATAATTAAAGATAAAACTAAAAGAAATGAATTAATTGATGAATATTAAAATATTTCTGGTACTGTTTTTAAATATTTTGGTTTTTTCGGTCGGGATAGAATATAATTCAACATTTAATCATGATAAACAAAATTAATCTGATTATGATATCGAGCATAATATTATTTAAATAAGAACTTTAAGTGAAGAATATTGCAAAAATATTTGTCATTAGAATACCAGATGTGTATACTATTAATTTTAAGACACTACTCTAAATAAAGCTGAGAAACTCACAAATTGCGCCATTTTTTTAAATGATTATTAATAATAATTTAACAATCAATATTAAAAACAAAGTGATCTATCATATGATAGCTTATAAAATACTTAAAATACTTCGAGCTAAATTGAAGATTTTTAAACTAAAAGAATATTATAAAATGATCCAGACTGTGATGATGATATATATAATTTATTTTATAAGGTTAAAAATGCTCCTAATGAATATGATAATGACGAAAAAAAATATGATATAAAATGTGTGAAAAAAAAAAATGTAAAATGTAAGGACTATTTTGTTTATTATGATAAAAATGCTAATGGTAAAGATGCCTCAGAAAATTAGTAAAAATTTTTAGATTAAAAAAAATAAAAATATTATCTTTATTTTATAATAATCTAACTTTATATCATATTTATTTATATATATAGTATAAAATTTTTCATTTTATTATTTTCATTTTTAGCATTGCATTATGCATAAAGTGTACGAAAGATAATAATAATAATGAATATTTAGATAATTGTTTACCATGCGATGATGACTAATACTATAACCCTTATCAATTAAAATGTAATGATTGTAGTGAAAATTGCACATCCTGCTATTTTGATTTTTTTTATGATTATAAGGAAAAATGTTATGGATGCAAAGAAGGTAAGAATTTAATAAATACAAATGAAATAGACTTTTTGGATTTAGCTTGCGATTGTGAAAAAGCTGAAAATCATATATGGGATTAAGAAGGTAAATGTATAGAAAATTCTTGTCCTTCTGGTTAATATCTTGAGTAATAATTTTTATAACTAAACTTATAATATAAATATATGATAAAAAATTATTTTTTCTAAAGTGAGACAAACTGCTTATCTTGTAATTAACTATTTAAAGATAATGATGGAGAAATTTTATATCAATACTGCACTTAATGTGCAATAACAAGGTATGTTTAAATTTTCATAATAAATGAAAAATAATCATAAATAAATTATATAAATTTATTTAGTTCAGGTAAACCAAAATGTTTGACTTGCGTTAATCCAAATTTAAGTATAGTTAACATTGACGCAAATGATGATAATAAAGGTTCATTTTGTGGTTGTCCCGATTTTTAATTTATAAATAAGAATGATGGCGAAATTAATTGCTAGTCCTGTGAAGACGGCTATTATTTAGACTTAATAGCATATGAAGAATGTAGCTAAACTAATGATTGCACTGAAGACATAGTTTGCAAGAATTGTATGACTGACTTCAACCCCAATTGTTTGGAATGCATGAATTACGATGGAGAAGTTATATGCACTGTTTGCTCTAAAAATGGAATGGAACCTGATTGTGAATACTGCTCCTAAAACTAGTATTATGATTATACAAATGACAATTGCTTTTTGGATAATGCAGTTTAGGTTTCAGAAAAAAAAGGAAATTTCGATGACTGTTTTTATTAAGATTATTCCTTGCACTGCTTTGATTGTACTAATTTAAACAAGTACTGTTAAAAGTGCACGGACATTATTGGGAATGCAGATACAGATTCAATATGTACTGAATGTAGCAGTAATAGAATACCACCTAATTGTTTATGTCCTAATGAACTTGTTCCTAGCAAAGAGAACCCAGATGAATGTGTAGAATGTGAATTTGGGTCCTTTTATGACAAAAGTTAAGACAGGTGTCTTATAAACTAGAATTTCGACTGCTCTTATGATGAGATATGTATTTCTTGTTCAAAGTAAATACACGAGTATTGTATTTAATGTGAAAAAGGAAGGGATACAATGATATGCAAATAGTGCGAAGGAGGTATTTTTATAAAAAAAGATATATCAAATTATAATGAACTTAAAAAAAATATAAATAATATTTTCCATTTTGATTTTATTTTTATCATTAAATTTTTCAATCGCCCAAAAATAGTAAACTCTTTAGTTCAAGTACCTAAATGAAATTTTAAAGATATATATAAATTGTGAAATTTTAATTAAAATAAATAAAAATAATACAATTTTCGGGCGAAATTCGTTAATACACTAATTTTGACTTTATAGATTAACTTTTATAGAATTTTTGTATTTTAAATAATATTTAATTATATATTTTAATTAGATTTTGTGATATACTAAGTGAATACTACTTATACATCATGCTAATGTCCAGCTGGAACTTTTCACTATAACTTAACTACGAGTGACTGTCGAGTTTGTCCATCACATGCAGAGTGCCCCGGGGGAACAACAGTTAATGTTAAACCCGGTTTTTGGAGAGAAGATGATTTGTCTTTCGATGTCATTGAGTGCACAAACAATCCTGATGCTTGTAGCGGGGGGTCTGAAGATTTTATTTGTGCCAAAGGTATAAAAAAAATTAAATAAAGCATATAATTATAAATTTCAATTATTAAAATTTATAAAATAAACTAAGAAAATTTTCATTTAATAATTTTCTATAATGTAAAAAAAGGATATAAAGGAGCTTTGTGTCAAGAATGCGACCTGACTGGGGAAATTTGGGGAGATAATTTTGGAAATACCTCAGAATATACTTGTAATTCTTGTAATGAAGCTTTGTAAATTTTTTACTTTATTTCAACTACTTCCTTGATGACTGTTCTGACTTTTTATATGGTCTACTCTTAAGTTAAAGAAGTTGAGCAAGAATAAAAAAAAAACAGCTTTAATTAAATTTTTAGAAAAAGAGGGGGTGAAACACTAGACAAATCAAGAATTTATTATAAAATTGTATTAAAAAATAATTATTTAAAATTTTAATTAAATATTGTATCCCCAATTTTGATTTTATTTTTATTAATAGTTGCAACAGTACTTTGCTTAAGCAGTTATTTTGACGAGCTTAGGCGTAAATATGGGCGGATTTTTTGAAAATTTAATTTCTAATATAGGAAACCCGGCACTATAACTATCATACACAACAGATTGTTTAGTGGTCTAAATTTTTGGCAGTAAAATTCCCCCATTATACTCTAAAATAATATTTTTGCATTTGACTTTTTTTATATATATGGGTACTTCTAGTGCATTAGTAACTTATTTAAAAGCAAAAAGATTTTAAAAATCTAAGAAAATCACCTATTATAATAGAAAATTAGATAACAAACATGAATATAAACCAGACGATTTTTATTAAACTGGGCTATAACCTTTGGAAATTGTGTTAATGGTATTTGTTTTTCTATTTATGGAAAACTAATAGTCATATGTATAAATTATGGTAGAAAGTATTTCTTGCGAATAAATTAGTACCTAAAAATACACCATTGCAGATTCCTCAATTTAATGTGATAGTAATACTTACTTATACTTTACATTCCTATTTTCCAACCCAATTTTATTTCTTTGGGGATTTGGAGTGCCTGCATTTATATTTTATAAATTGAGGTAAGCAAGTAAAAGGCCAAAATTTTCTAGTGTAAACAAGGATGTAAAATCCTAAATCACTATCATAAATAACCTAAACCATAGGGATAAATATAAAGGTTCTGTAGACCTAAAAGAAATTAAGGAAGATAATACGGAACAATAAAAAAAAAATGAAGAATAGAAAAATTAAAATGCAGAAAACTCATTTTAAAATGAATTAGAAATGATTGAGCTTAATTAATCCCAATAGTATCAAGAAAATAAAAAAAATATAAATGAATAATTAGAAAGCGACAATTAAAAATCGGATTTTTATAATTAAGTATATGAAGAAAGCAAATAATAAGAAGTTGATAAAAATAAATAGTAAAAATTAATCGAGAATTTAGATGCTAAATCTGATTAAACATATAAAGAAAATGAATAATCAATGAAGTAAGAATTTTAAGGCAATTTGAATTAAGAAGATGATAATGATAATGATAATGATGGTGAAATAAGTGAAGATGAGTTTGATAGGTCTGAACATTACAAAAACAATAATAATAGTGATAATAATAATTTTTAACAAAAATAGGAACGAATGCTACCAGAATCTAATTTGTTGTAAAGCAAAGAATATAAATAAGACGCTGATAACTACATAAAAAAAATGTTTTTCTTTCCTGATACCGATCAATCTTTTTTGAATCACAGAGTTTTTCAGTTTTAATTTGGATTTATATATCTAGAAGTAATAAAAAATATAAATTTTAGAATTAAAAATATTACATGTTAAATAGTATAATCGTTTTAATTATTAAAATTAATTTTAAGTATGAAGAAAGGAGTTACTTTTGGGATATCGTAAGAATAGTATAAAAGAATTTACTGATATTAATTGTCTCTCTTTATACAGATGCAGTTTATGTAAAGGGCTCCATGGGTTTCGTGGTTATTGTATGCTACGCATTATTGGTTCAAAAATATCAGCCTTTTAAAGAAAAAAATATAAATAAATTGGAGTTGTAAGGGACTCTAATAATTTCTGTTTCTTTAATATTAGTATTATTCATATATGAAAATGAGTATTGGTATCTAATTATTATAGGTGCTGCTCTCTTGATTGTATTAAACTTTTATTTTGTAGGAAAAATAATTTATTATTTACTTCATGACATTATTCTGGAAAACTGGTCAGCATTTTTAGAAACAGTTTCGAAATCTAAAATTAAAAAATTACAATTTATAATATAATATGCTTAAAACAAAAGGGTCAAACAACTTAAAACTCTTCATCATTGGGAAATTTTTAAAAACAATTTATTTTTTTCATTTTTTATAAAAAAAAACCGAGAAAAGTATACAAAATAGCTAAAAAGATATCCAAAAAAATAATTCTTATTGTAATCTATCATATACAAATTAATATATTAAAGTTTAACTTTTATCTAAAAATTCTTTATAATTTTAGTGATAGAGGTAATATTTTCCTAAGCCAAATAAATAATGACTATATAGTGGAGGAATAGAATTAGGCTATTTAAGAAAAATTAATGCAGAAATAATTTGGTTTAATTATAAGAAATAAATTTAAGCTTAAGCCTTGGGAAAGAGTAGTTGTTTCGAAACCAGCTATTGTTAAAAATATTGATAAAAATTCGAAATAATTTTATTAAATATATAATTTTAAAGCCTAAGGTTATCCTTCCTCTGAGGATATAAATGCCGATTCATAAATGTAAGATAGTGAAAAATCCGAAAAATCAGAAAAAGAAAATGGGAAAAAATATGATATTAATATTAATATAATAAAGCAAAAAAAAGAATCTTAAGACATAAAATATTTTGATTAAGACAACCACGTTGACTCCACTTTTCTTAGCCCAATAAAAGTTATTAGGAGTAATTAAAAATTTTTTGAAAACGAAAATGGCGATAAATTAGTAAATAATAGCAATATGCTAGATTCTAATTAAGCTCCTTAATTAGGAAATGATAATGTACTTTTCGATTTAATAAATGAAAATCAAGACAATCATTTTAATTCAGTGTCGCAAAATTAAATGTCTGAGTCAAACTAAAAATAAGAAAAATAAACACATAATGGTAAAAAATTAAATAATAGAAAAGTTAGTTATCATAACGATGAAAGAAAAAGAAATTCAAATAATTCCATTCAGCTAAATTAAATATTGAATTAAAAAGGCTAGGTGTAACAGAAAATTGAATCAAATTAAAAAGTTAATAATGAATAATAGTATAATTAAAATTATTTTAATGATAATTAATACGGTATTAACGAAGAAGAAGACGAAGATGAAGAAAAACAGAATGATATGGATATTTCCGAAAACTTGTCGTAACATTTAAAGGTTTCTGAAATCGAAAAAACAGATATAGATTAAAATAAATATATGACGAATGTATTTAAAAAATTACAAAAATTAAATGAAAATGATATTTAAGATAAAATAAAGGTAAAAAAAACGAATAAAGGTAATGAATTAAAGGATGATTAGAGATCAGATATTTTAAATTTGAAAATAGAAAAAGTTAGGTCGAAGAATAAATTTAACGAGTCTAATTAAAATAGTAAA
Source organism: Pseudocohnilembus persalinus (assembly GCA_001447515.1). Classification (NCBI taxonomy): domain Eukaryota; phylum Ciliophora; class Oligohymenophorea; order Philasterida; family Pseudocohnilembidae; genus Pseudocohnilembus; species Pseudocohnilembus persalinus. The sequence goes on from LDAU01000198.1 coordinate 24,873, forward strand.
TGGATAAAAAATAATAATACTTCATCAAAAATTTTGAGTCAAAATTTGAATTTGTCTTAAAAAAATTAAATTGGTACAAGTCAAACCTATTTATAAAAAAATAAATTACAGGGTAAAAATAGCAGAGGAAATTAATAAAGTAATGCAAATAATGCAAGTTCGGATAAATCTCAGCAATAATCATTTAAAAATAATACTAATAGCTTAAATAATAATAGCAATAATGAGTAGCAGGTTTTAAACTCGTAATTAAATTAGGAATTAAATGTTTTTGGCAAAGATTTGGAGGCCTTGAAAAACAGTCAAAGAATGGGAAGTGATGATTAATCTTTATTTAAAATAAAAAGTTAAGATGAATTAGAATAGTCATAAAATATGGCTAACCAAGAGGATGAGGAAAAATAAATTTAATTTAATAAAAAAGAAGCTTTTTAAATTTCCTAAAGTGATATATAGGAAATGGAGGATTAGGATGATGACAATTAGGATAGTCTAATTATTTGATTCAATTTTAATTATTTGATTTGATTATTTTTTTCGTATTTTTATATTATTTCTTATTTTATATTTAAACAATAAAGTTTTATAAATTAATGCTAGTATATATTTTATCATAATCAGGAAAAAATAATATAATAATTAAAAATTTAAAATAATTAGGTTAAAAAAGAAATAAAAACATTGAAAAAAAATGTAAAAAAAACAAATAATTGCTGCAACACTGGTACCAGCTGCAGCTCTATTTATCTATTTAGGTATAAATGATTCTTTAAAACTTAACAACTTTCTCTTACAACTTTTTATTTTTATTGTACTATGCTTTTATATATTAGGATATAGAAGAATGAAATAAAATAAACAAGTTAAAAATGAGAATTATAAAAATAATTCCGAGTTTAATTTAATGTAATAAGGTAATAGTTTTCTTTTGAAAGTTAAATTTATTTATTATTAATCTAATTTTTATTGAATTTTAACTATTATAAAAAATATTATTATTATTTTAATTAGGATTATAATTGCATTTGTCTGGGTAAAATGAAGAGGCCCTTAAAATTTTTAAAGATTTTATGAAAAAAAACGGATCAAAACATTTTGTAGCATAATACTTTACAGGGGAAATTTTAGTTTAACTTGGTCGTTTTGAAGAAAGTTTACCTTATTTTAAAGAGGCCATTTAAATAAACCCGAATGCAAAAGAATGCTTAGTTAGTTTAGGAAATGCTTTTTAAAAATTAAAACTTTTCGAAAAAGCTTTAGAATCGTATGAAAAAGCTGTCAATATTGATAATTAATATGCTATAGCATTTTTAAATTAAGGCTTAACATATATGCAAATGGATTAGTTAGAAAAATCATTAATTTATTTGTAAAAAGCAGCTGAATTAGGTCTCAAAGAAGCCAATATGCATAAGGTAGTATATTATTTATTTTTTTAATTTTTTTTTAATTTTTAATATTTTATTAATATAGGCACTGGTTTTACATAAATTAGGAAAAAATGAAGAATCATTGGAAACTTTTAATATAATAATTAATAAGTATCCAGATAATTTATAATTTAGAACTTATAAATGCATGGTTTTAGTGAAATTAGAAAGAATTTAGGAAGCTATAAAATGTTTAGATGAATTAATAGAAATAAGTCCTGATAATGAAGAAGCCTATATTAGAAAAGAAAGTTTATTAGATAGGCAATATGGTAATAGTTCTTAGGAATTAAAAGATTTTTAAAATATTATGATAAAAAAAGGATTTTTGCCCTAAATTTTAGAATGAATGTTGTATATATCTTAAAAATCGATAAATTAAAATTTAAGCTTATTAAAATATACTATAAGCGCTAGTAATTTATATTATGGTGTAGTTTAAATATAGTTATATAATATAATATAATAAATTAATGCTGTTAAATTGAAGCAAAATCGCAAAAATATTAACCTTAGATTATATTTGTAACACCTAAATATTAAATATTATGAAACAAGAAGCGATTAGCTTTATATTAACTAATAAATTTGGTTTTATATACCTATCTAAACTGTTATTTTTAATTTAAATAGATATTTAAAATTTAGATTATGAAACAAATTTATATAATTTTTCTTATAATTTATTTTCTCAAATTTTTTAAAATCAATTAATTCTAAAATTGGTAATATTATTAATTAGAAATTAAAATAAATTAAAAAATAAGAAAATTAGTATATAACAAAATAATTATCCAGTTAAAAAAGTTATTACAATAATATTAGTTTATATTTAGTAGTAAGTGTAAGAAATGAGTTAAAATATAGATTTGTAAGTACATTCTAAATACGGATATACTCATAATGAAAAGGTAGCAATGGCAATTTTAACAGCTTTAACTAATTTTTGGCAAATTCCAGGATGCTAATATATGTGGTGTTAAAAAAGATACCCACATTTTGCCCTGGGCTTATTTACCATGGTTACTTCTTTTATGTATCATTTGTTAGATTCTTTGGATGTGGAAGAATTTTTTATTGATCAGGGATCGTGGCATAGATTGGATGTATTTATAATTAATAATTAAAAAATATATTTATTGAAATTATTATAAATAAAATATACAAGTTAAATGATTTTATATATTTAATAATTTTAAAAAGTAAAATAAGCTTTAATAATTTTTTATAGAATTTAGGAGCTATTTGCTGTTTTGTTTTGCTAATGATAGAATTTATGCACTTTAAAGATAGAGTAAAAGAAGAGAAGCTATTTTTGCTTGGCCTTTTTATAATTATTATTTTATAAGAAGGTTATCCGTGGAATATAGAATTTACTTTAATTCCTATATTTATATTTTTAGGCATTTTATTACAAAGATATTTAAATTAGTTCAAAAAAATAGTAAAAGATTATCATCCTTAGGCTTTGAAAAGAGGCCTTATATATTTATGTTTAGCAATATTTTGCTTTGCTAAAGGATTAGATGAATTTATAGACTATTTAAGGTTTTTTCATGGAATGTGGCATACTTTTGTAACATTTGCTTTTTTCTATGTTTTTTAAATTCATAAAAGTAAAGAAGAGCAAATAGATTATTTTAGTCAAAGTTTACTAGGGGAGCATATAAAAATAACTGTAATTTGATATAAATATAAATTACTAATAAATTCAAAACTAAAAATATAATTATAACTTATAACTTATAATATTAATAATTTGGCAAGATAATTATAAGTTCAGAATTGCATTAATCAAATTAATGTTAATTATTTGTTTAATTATTCATTAAAAAAAATTATTTATTCGTTTAATTTACACTAATTTATTTTTGTTTAAATTTACTATATTTAAAAGCTGTTTTATTTTAATTATTTTATTTGTAATTTAATCCATATACAACGTTCATAATATTCAATAGCTTATTTGAATTAATATTACATTCTATATACATCTCCTTATGCTTCATAAGCTTGATCTAACCGTTCATCAGTGTAACTAAATTATGAAGTTATTATTTCAAAACAATTTTTCTCTAAATTTTTTAAAGCTTCTTAAAATTTTTATTCTTAAGATAAAACAAGTGACTTTTATATATTTATTTTTATAAGCTAATCCAAAAACCTAATCTTTCTTTATTATTAAAATTAACTAAAATTCAATTCCTACTAATTTTAGTGACTTAATTCAAACTATTATTATTATATTGTATCATTTAAATTTAATGCACCACCTTATTGCAATTGAAATTCCTTATATTCTTATTAAATTAATTCTTCATATTTATTTAAATATTTTGTAGAAATATCAGTTTGTCTATTTTAAAAATAAATATCAAAAAGTATATCTAAAATTTCAAATTTTATTTGGATATTTTGATCTATTTATATTTTTATTTAGCTTTAAATTTTTTCATCTTCATTTTGTAATTCTAATAATGTTATGTATGCTTGTTTAATCATTTATTTTTAATTGTATGCGCCGCTTAATAATAAAATCGCATTTATATACTTATTTATAAAAAACTAAAAGTTTTTAGCATCTTAGTCTATAATATTTTATTTTTAAATTAAATAATGTTTGGTAAACTGTTTTAACTATTAAAATTCTACTATTGCTGATTTAAACTCGCCCATTTTTATAAATAATTTTCCTAAATATTCTCTCATACATGCCATAATATCATCAAACTCTAAATTTTTATACTCTTAAATTAAATAAATTAAAAGTACTTACCCTTCTTTTACTTTACCTTATAAAAATAAGACAAATGTAATAATTTTTTATATAAACATAAGTTTTAAATTTAATTACCTTAGTTTACTTTATTTTTGACAATATCAAATTAATTTTGCACAATTAAATTATAAATATTTTTTAATTTTATTATACTATCAGAATCAATACTGTTTGAATAATTAGAGCCTTTTTCTGAACTATTTTCAGATTCAACTTTTATTGTCTCATTTAATGAGAAAAGTTCGTCTTGTAATTATAAATTAACTTCTTCTCTTAAAAGTAGTTCTTCTTAGTAAAATTCTTGATCTTTTATTTGGTTATATTCTTTTAATAATTGTAAAATCTAAATATAATTCATAGACTGGTTAAATTTTAGTTTTAATATAGGAGGATTTTAATATTCTCCTGCCTATATGTCTATCTCTTTATAATCATATTATGTTTCCTCTTGTAAATTAACAAAAAAATTTAATACAAAAAAATTTTATAGTTATAAATATATATAATACTTTAGTGAGAATTGAGTTATGCTTTCTATTGATTTATAAAGTTTTTTTATTTTTTCTTAAGTATGTGCTTCATTACCATTAAATTTTTATTCAATTTTTCTTGTATTTATTTTTTCAATCTATGGCTTTAAACCTATGATCTTAGCTTTTATAATTATTTATTAGATTCTCCATATTAGCCTTATTTTTCAAGTTATTCGCAATTTTTTAATTGAATCTAAATTTATGATTAAAGTAACTTATTTTTTGTATAATTAAGTTCATTTTATTTATTATTATCTATAAATCTTTATAATGTTTTTGTAAGCTCTTATTTATGTACTACCCCATATTTCAAATTCATTTAATTCTTTAAATTACGGCTTTGTTTAATTATGCAGTTATTTATTATTCAAGTTTTAAGTTATTGGAATTTTTTTTTTAATTAAATTAATCTAATATTATTGTATAATATTCAACTTTAGTAAAGAAAAAATTAATCAAATAAAAAATTTATAAAAAATTACTTATGATTAACAAAAGGATTTTTAAAGTACTTTTTTATGAAAAACTCAATTTTATAAATAAAATTAATTCACAAAAATTAAGATACTAGTTGGCTAATCTTAAAATATTATTTAAAAATTATAAATCATTTCATTACTAGAATCAAACATCTATTTATTCTATACATTAATTTATTACTAGTAATTAATTAAATAATTCATTATTCTGATTAATTCTAAGAATAGTAAATAAAATCTTATAATTATAAATTATAATAAAAATACAAATATTAAAATATAAAAACTATATATATTAAAAATAAAGCTATATAAAAAATGTAATATAAAGATGCAAAATTCATTTAAAATAATCTACAGGATTTCTAAGAAGAAGTTTTTGACACAGATATATAAAATAAATTATAATTATAAATAATAAAGTAGATTGAAATAGATACAGATAAATTTTTTGCAGTAATAAGCCCTCATTAACCAGTTGCTATAGCATCTAATGCTAAATATAGCAGTATTTAATATGATTTATTTGAAGGAGCTGGAGGATATTTATACTATTATTTAAAATTTTACGATTTTTTAGAAAAATTCGACCCCCAATAATTCATTTAATAGAATCACAGTAAATTTAAATAATAGTATTTATTAAAAATAGTCAACCATTATATTTTTTATAGATGAATTTTTGAAATAACCTGAAGAACCAGAAATAAAGAAGATTCAAAATTATGTAAAAATAAAATAATCAAAATACTAAATAAAAAAATTAATTCTATATTTTATTTAAGGATAAAAAATAAATTCTTGAACATGCTAAGACTATTTTCAATTAACTTTGCCAAATATCTTAAAAAGATTATATTTTAAAAAATGGACAAATTTAAAATAAGGAAATTTCAATTTATTTTTCTCCAGTTGGAATTTATTATTTAGGATGCAAACTATTTTATTATTTAAATGATTACTAAAAGTTCAATGAAAACTTTTTTCATATTAAAGAATATTGCAAAGTCATAATATAAACTCATAAATATAATAAATATGAAATAGAATTACTGTATGGCTTAACTGGGTTTTTATGGTGTCTACTTGACTTATAAACACAGTTTTAGTACAATGATGGCGTAAATCCTATATTTAGAATAGAAATTGAAAATTATGTTATTGATATAATGAAAATTATATTAGGTAATATAGCTTATTCAATTAAAAATTTTAATTTTAGATATTTTTACTTTTATATTGTGTAAATAAATTAAATATTCTTAAATTTAGATAAAGGAATTTAGGACTTTAAAAATAAAAAATAATAAAATAAAAAAGAAAGACTTTACTTTTTGTTTTGTGGAGTGGAATATTTAGGAGCAGCCCATGGAACCTTAGGCATAATTTATATGCTATTAAAAGGTTATTAAATAAATTAACAATTGATAGATAATAAAGAAGCTCAATTTTCAAGAGTTTTGAAAGAAAAAATTAAAGAAACAGTTAACTTTATTTTAGAATTTCAAAATGAAGAAGGAAATTTTCCACCATCTTCTAAATTCTAACCATAAAATGAAAATTCCTTGGTATAATTTTGCCATGGGGCACCTGGAGCTATAAGTGCACTATTGGAATGTTTTAAAGTATATTAAAAAAACGAATATTTATAAGCTGCCTTAAAATCGGGAGAATGTATATGGAAATACGGGATAATAAAAGTAATTTGTTTTAATAAAATTAAGTAAATTATCATATAAATATATTAATTATAATTAATAATATAGAAAGGGTTCGGTTTATGTCATGGGACTGAAGGTAATTCATATGGTTTCTTATCATTATATAAATAAACCTAAAATAAAAAATGGCTCTACTATGCTTATTAGTTTTGCTTGTTAAAATAAAATTAATAAGTATTGGAATAGATTAAAAATTATGCATTCTAAGATAGATATGAGGTTGGTGTACCAGATTTTCCTTATAGTTTAATGTCGGGCTTATCAGGTTCACTTTGTTATTAAATAGATATGTTAAATCCGTTATAAAGTAAGTTTCCAATTTTTGAGATTTGAATAATAAATTTTTTGTTGTTAATTTTATATTATAAAGTTATATTTTAAATATATTAAAAATTTTGGTCGTATCAAACTATATATTCAATTTTAATTTGTTGACTATTTGCCTTCTCTATATGATTTCATAGCTTCCTCTCTCTTTTCTAAAATTTAAAAAAAAGGTGTATTTCTTTCTTCTCTAGCTTTATTAATTTCGGATTATGCATATCCCTCCGTGCAATGAGGGACAATAGTTTATAAATCACCCGCACTCATTGCAAAATAAACCTTTTTAATTCCAGTTAAACTAAATTTATAAAAGTAAAAATTTATTTTTATAATTCTAACACAAATATATAAATTAACATAAGAATTCATTGGTTTAATTATAAAATAAATTGAAAGAAATTATTTTTGAAAAATTAAATATTTTCTTTATATTTTTGCTTAAAAATTACATAATGGCGCTATGACACATCGAGCACGGTTCACAACTAGCATATAAAATACAATCGTTCAATTTCCAACTGTTTAAAATCTACCCAGCATTTCTAATTGCTTACATTTCCCCATGGGCAGTAGAATCATTTAAAAGGACGATTTAATTATATCCTCTAGCTATAATTTTGTTATCCTTTACTATAACAGCCTTATAAAAATATTTTTTATAAATTTAAAAGTTTATATATATATAATATAATTACAAAAATAATTTGTAGTTCTTTATTTGCTAATTTTTATTTTGCGTCATATATAAATTAAATAAAAAAATTAGCTTAAATAATTAAATACTCCAAATGGGTCGCCTTCACCAGTTTCTATACCTTTAGCTGATTCTTTAATTGATTCTTCTATGAAATATTGATGCCATTCGTCTTAAGTTCTTTATTTTTATTCGGACATTTCTAAAATATTTATTAGTTTTACTTACTAGTAGTATTTTAATTATTCTCTAATTATTCTGATTGCAAAATTTATTGTAATGTAATTTAATAAAAAATATAACACTTAAGATTTTCTAACAAAGTAAAAATACATATTAGTATTTAGATATCATCATTTTTAAAACTTTTTATAGTTTATTTGCTTATAATATATTTTAAAATTAAAATCATTTATATATTTATAATAGTATAATTTATCTCTATGAGTTAAAAATTTATTAGAGAATAAATTATTGAGAATTTAATTCATTATTTTTTTCTTATTAGAATTGTCATTTAAATTGAATTCATTATTAAAAACTATTAAAATAATTATTTTGTTATAACTTTTAATAATAATAAGTATTTTAATTTAAAATGACAAAAAAACAGCAATATTTTATAATAAAAATATAATTTTTAAATATTTCAATTAATCTTTTTTTTATTTTAAGGAATTCTAGAATATTCTATAATTTTATAAATTTTAATTAAAATGTTTATTATATTTTGATTTTTTACATACTTTATTTATAGTCTAATTATTTCTGAGATTATATTTAATTTGGAAACTTTTAAGGTAATAATTTGCTGTATTTCGGGCGTATAAAATGATAATATTAAGTGTTATTGCTGTTTTATACATATACATTGCGATTATTAATGTGAATTTTAATTTATTAATCAGATTTTAATTATTTTATAATATGGAATGGTTAATATTTGACTGTATAAATACAAAAAATAGGATGTTTGACCAACAAAAAAATTATAAATTAATTAATTGAAAAAACTTCACAAATAAATAAAATAAAATAAAAAGTAATAAAATTACAAATAAAAAAGCCTAAAAAAATATAAAATATAAAATGCCTAGAAGATCAAGCGGTGGATTCGGAGGAAGATCCTCATAACATTCATAATCTCCCCCTCCCAGATAAACTCAAACTCACTAAGCTCCCCCTCAATAATAACACCACTCATAACCTTAGTAATCTCACTAATAAGCTGAGAAAAAACCCGGAATGTTTTCCGGATTCGGATAAACCATGGCTACCGGATTAGCCTTCGGAGCTGGTAGTGCCGTTGCCCACTAAGCCGTTAACGGAGTTGTCAATTCCTTCACTGGTTCTGGAAGTAAGCATTTTAATCAAATTTAATATTTATTAAAAAAATTTAAATTTTTTATTCATTGCATATCAAAAATATTTGTTAAATCTTTTTATAAAATTGCTATTTTTGGTAAAGAGAAAAACCCTTCAATTTCAGTTAATTTTTATAATATGCGCAACTTAAACCGTTTATTAATAATCAAAATGAGCATTTTATTTAATTTTTTTTATTTTTTTAGGTGGATAATAATAATAACAAGGAGTTTAATAATAATAAGGAGCATATGGAGGTGAATAATAATAAGCTAATTATGCCCCTTAAAAATGTTAAGCCGAAACTAATAACTTCTCTAAGGTAATTAATTTATAAATATAAACAATTTGCTTAATCTTATTAAATTTATTATTCATAATATTTACTAATTTTTAATTTTATTTTTCATATTTTAGTGTTTATAAGAAAACTCTTAATCTATTGAATTCTGCCAAACTTACATGGACATGTTAAAAGAATGTTAAAACAACTACTGAGTTGATTGATCACTAGTTAATACTAAAAGCTTTATGAAAATGAATTTTTAAGGCTTAATTTATACTATAAAAAATAGTTTATGAATTGAAATTTAAATATAATTTCTTAATTTATTAAAAAATAACAATATATTTATTAATCTTTAAAATTTGTAACTATAGTAATTTATTTAGTGTTTAATGCTTACTTAATAGTTCATTTTTTTTTTTTCCATTTAAAAATATTTATTTAAATTTTCATATGAAAATTAACTTTAATTTTATTCGGTTGAATATTCTTTATTTACTATTTTTAGATATTGTTTATCAAATCTAATTCACATTTAATTTATTTTAATGATTTTAACAGTTTTTACAGTTTTATGTACAGAAATATCTTTTAAATTAGTTACAGTAATATTTCTTATGAAAAAAAAAATAGACTCTTTGGCATAAGAACTTAACAATTTCACTACATAATTCTTTTTCAAAACTTTTAAAATCCTATATTTCTGCGATATATAATAAGAAAAAATTTTATGATTCAAATTTAGAAACTACTTTTTATTAAAAAATTTAGATATTATAGCCCATTTAATATGTTTAAAGCAAAAATAAATATAAGTTTAAAAAAAAAATATAAAATCTTATTCAATTTGCCAAATTTATATTATTAACTAATACCATATTTTTATATCTATCTGTTTAATATATACAAAATATAAATATTTTACTATCTAATATATTATTTAATTATTAAATTCTTATCAACAGTTTTCCTTACGATATTGTAAGTTATTTTGAATATAATTAATATAATATTTTAAATATTTGATAAAAAAGTAATCCAGTGATATATTAGGCAACAATTTTTATTTTTTTCTAATATACTATTGGCATTCATAAAAAGTATCATTTAAATAGTTGATATATAAAATTTCGATATATAAAAATTTAAACTAATACTTATTATCCAAATATATTATGGAAATATATGACAAATTATTATATTTTAAAAATATAAATTATACGATATTTATTAATAAATTTTATATATATAAAACTTACATTAATAAATGATAATTGCAATAAAGTACTCTTCAACAAATGTTAAATTAAACCCAGTATTTTCAGATGAATTAAAGCTAGTTAAATTTTATTTTAATAGATTACTTTATCTGTTTAACTTATTAATCAAAAAATAAAGTTTATAGATGTTTTTTCGAATTAAAAAATTATTACCTATTTCTGTATTATAATAAAAGCATGTTTATTTTAAGTATAGTTTGAAAAGGAAATCAAAATTGAAGAAAAAATGAATTACTATGCTTTTTAAAATATTTTCATATTATTAAAGTATTTTTAATCTAATCTTTAATCTCAAAAACTTGTATTAAATATATATTTTGATTTTTTATATTTTAAGTAGTATTGAATAATTGATTTTAATAATAAAATTTATTCAACCATGCAATTTTATTTAGCAAATATTAGTATACTTAAATAATATCTTTTAAATTTCTAAAACTCAAAATTTATTTTAATATATATTAAATATAGTCAATTTTTATAGCTAATAATAATTTATTTAATATGATAAATAAAAGATGAATAATTCATGATAAAATTTATTTATTAAATTATAGTTGGCATATTTATAAAATTTATATAGATAATTAAATATTATTAATATATAAACATAACGAATAAATTACATATTTAATTATTTTATAATTACATTTATTTTATAGTTTAATTAAAAAATATTTTTTGTTCAAATTGAAAACATTTTAGACAGTTTTCATAAAAATTTTATTTGTTTGTTCGAATATTTTTACTTTCCAACTTTTTAATTAAATCAGTAAATTTCCCCCTCACATATAATTTATTATAACCTAGGGTTTAATTTAAATTAATACCTATTTACATTATAATTATTTTGCTATTTTATTCCATTTTCGTATAAAACTTTCTTATTTTTTTTTAATTGTTAATACTATTGTCTTTGTTCTATTAAATCTTCATTCACTTCCTAAATAAATTTCTCGAAAAGAAGTTCCTCTTATAATTGATAAACATTTTATAAATTTTACTTACTATTTTAATCCTACTTAATTTTAGATTATTAAGTTTAATTGGATTATAAGCTTTTATCATTACAATGTTAATTTTTACTAGCCTAGAAAAATTTACCAAAATTTAAAAAATTTAACCTATTATTTTTTCTGTACTTATTATTCTTAACTTAAATTTCATTATGAATTTTTTTTAAGCCAAATTTTGTTTAGTAGTCGGAATTTTAAAAATTAGAATTTGTTAATCTGCTATCAGTCACTTTTATATTTTTTTCGCATGAGTTTACTATCTCATCTGTATTTAATTCTCTACTTTTATAACTGTTATTTCTAGGCAATTTTTACTTAGAATTTTCTTAATTTGTATTTTTATCTTAACTTATGAACTAAATAATTTAAAAAAAACACTATCTCATTAATAATTTTTAATATTTTTTTTTATTATTTATTATTTTTTTTTATTTTATTATTTGTTTTTTAATTTATTCAAGCTATTTCTGAATTTATTTATTAAATTTAAAAAATATCTCAAAAGTATAGTTAATTTTTACTGCATCTTCTTAAAAATTATTAATATTACTATAAATGTATAATATAATTAAAAACTATTTAAAAAAGTAATTTGCTAAATTAATTCAATAAGACTAATCAAAGATAACTAATTTATATAGGGGATTACTTTGAATAAATATTGACATTATTACTGAAATTTTGTTGTAAAAATGAAAAATAAATTATATTTTAAGTCATATTTAATAGTTATTAATATTTAATAACTATTATAACTTAAATGATAAATGGTGAAATTTTGAGCTAGTATTAAATCCTGGTCAATTTTATGGTATTTTTTTTACTTAAATTATAAAATATTTATTTTTTTAATACCATAAATTTCAGATACATTTTACATTATTTTTACATAAAAATATTACACTTATTCTACATATTTTTCACTCATAGTTAACCCATTAAAATCACAAATATTGAGCTCAATTAATGATATAATAATAAAAAAATTTATGTTGTTTAAAAAATGATTTAAATATTTTATTCAGTTTACAAATAAATAATAATTCACATAGTTTTTTTTTTAAAAAAAATAAGTTATAAATTTATAAAATAAATACTAATTTATTTTTAATCAACTATACTTTGATTTAATAAAATTACATATATAAATTTTTTTTTATCTTTTTCAACCCATAATTTTATATAAAGTTTTTTATTAAAAAAGAAAAAAATTTTTTTATCTTATTTAAATTAATAAAAAAACATATTAAGAGATCAGTTATTTAAACTAAAAAGTATAGGCAGCTTATTTCATAAAATGGCATTTATTGTTCCAAAATTAAAATCTTGAAGGCTAGGGAAACCTTAATAGCCATTGTATGTTCTATGATATGTTTACAAAACTTAATTAAAAAAGAGTCCATTTTTGTCCCGAGCATATTTTTTTGAATAATTCTTTTAAAAAATACCGATTTTTTGTGAATCTCACAAAAATTATTATGAAATCATAATTTAAAAAATATAAAGTTTATCCACAAAAAAAATATTGACTTTTGCTAAATTTGAGAAATAAAACACATTCCGACTTCCAGTTTTATGAATCGTGGGAAAAAACTTTCTTCACAAAATTTTCAAAAATTTACATTATGGTTATTAACTATCTAGAGCGCTAAAAACTAATTATCTATAAAAAATATAATATTTTATTACAATGGTCAAAACTTTTTTGGAATTAACAAATTTTTCTAATTAACACATTTTAAAATATTTTAAGTAATCAATTTATAATATAAGTTATATAATAAAGAACTATTATATTACATACATAGCCCTAATTTTGGATATAAATTTATAAGTTATCAAATATATAATAATTATTATTTATTTTAGAGTTTAAAACATAATTTAAATGTTTAATATATTTAATATTCAAAGGATTATTAATTTAAAATTGACTTTATATTTTTTTTATTATAATTATTAATTCAATTTTAAATTTATAATTTTATTTTGCTGTGTTTGAAAATTTATCAATATTCATTAAAAAAGTATTTTTTTTAAATTTTTTATGTATTTTTATGAAATTAAATAAAATTACATGTAAAATTAATAATATTTTATACACCTATAATTGTATTTTTTAATTCTAAAATATGTAAATAATTTAAAAAAATAAAAATATTTTACAAAACTATAATTGTGAAAAAAATAATAATATCTATTATTTATGATATTTAAAAGGTTTTTTTATGAGAAATTGTAAAAATTATTAATTATTATTATAAAATTATTATAAGCTTTTTTTAAGTTACAAGCAAATTAAACAATATAGAGATATCTAGGATTTAATTAATAAAATAAGCTTATAAAAATAATTGTGATTTTGATTTAATTTTTAATATTTAAGTTAATGAATCTTATATATAATAAGGATTTATAGATGAAACACAATATAAATATTTACATTTTTTTTTTATAATTTTATTATATTTTTATAAGATATATAATATTTTGTTAAATTTTATATAATAATGTTAATATTATGTTTATTATTTAATTTTATATATATGTTAAATTTAATTTAATTAATCGAATAATTATCTATAATATATTTAAAATTCAAAGTATAATATACTAATTAGAAATCCTCAATTTAGGATTTATATATTATTTTCTGATTATTATAATTTTTACATTTTTTAATTTTTTATTTATTTGTATACTTTTATTTTGTATATAATAGCTAGTTCGGTAATATATTAAAATATATCTTATAATTAAATAGAGAATAACTAATTTAAACCTGAAATTTTTATGCATTAATTTGTCATTTTTTCCTGTAATTAATCTATTTCACATTTAATAAAATTAGTTTAACTTACTTTTATATCATCTTTATTTTAAATTAAAATTTATGGAATCATTTTTTTTAATTAATAAGGAACTTGAATATTTTGTTTTATTTACGTGGAAATTATAGAACTTTTGCTTTTGGATTAAGAATAATCGCTAGGCAAAATATTATTATCTTTATTTTAGAAATGTGAGTAATTTATTTTTGTGTTTTATTAACTATATGATGATTCATTACTTAATGAAATTTAGGTATTGCTATTAATACTATTAATTTAAGATTTTAATTAAAAATTACTAACTATTTATTCTTTGGGATTTTATATTTAGGAAGAAATTTAGGATGTTTAATAAGTATTGAGCTCTTCCACAAAATATTATTGTATCAGTTATTGTTATTCTTTAATAATTTAAAGACTTTGTTCATCATCTTTACTGAATACATAAACTATAGCATGACATGTTTTAATTAAATTTTTAATATAAATTTGATTTTCTTAAATGGCCTGTATTCTATAAACTATAGATTTTATTTTTTTATTTTGAATTTTGTAAGTTAATTATTCAAAATCAACTTTGTCATTTTCTTTATTTACCCTATATTTGAAGCAGTCTACTAGATTTCTTAAAATAGTTGAAGTTCCTGAATGAGGGGCACCAATCATTAATATTCTAACCTATTAATCATAATCTCTTTTTTACTTTATTTTAGAATTAATTTTTTATTTCAAGTCTCTTTTTTATATGTGTTCAGGATTAGTACAAAGCTGTTTCAAAAAATTCATTTTGTAATACTATGATATTATTTTTATTATATTATTATTATTTTTTATTTTTGTTTTTTTTTTATCCTTCTTAATTAAATTTATTTTTTAACATTATAATTCAGCGAATAAAAAAAAGGGATTTTTTGTGATCGAAAATTAATTCTTGTTAAATTAACTAAAATTAATCAACAAAATTATATATAATCATTGATTAATCAAATTATTAATAATATAAAAACATTTGATTTATTATTAAAATTCTTAATTTTAACTAATTATTAGTGCATATTAATGTAAGCTTCCCAAATTTATAAATAGAAAATTAATAGCTATTTTGTTGAAAGAATATTATCAAAATTATAGTAATAGTAAAACTGAAATAACTTTGTAATAATAGGACTATTTTTTTATAAGATATATGCATGAATTATATGAATTTATATAAAAAAAATTAAAAATGTTTTCTTTTATATTTTTTTTTATATAGATGAATCGTAATTAATATACTCATAAGCATTATAATACGCATAAAAAATATCCATAAGATAAATCATATAAATTTATATAGAAATTTTTTTTATAAATTAAATAAATAACAAAGCTATTAATTAATTAAACATTATATTTTTGATAAAATTTTTAGTATTTCATTTTTATATAAGCCTAATGACGAAAGAATATAAATTAAATTGTTTGAAAATAATATATTTTTAATAAATTTGAGACAAAGCATTTTAATTTCTCTATATTTATCTTATTATATTAATTAATCAGAAAGTAAATCATAATAATATTTATTAAAAAATATTGGTGCTCATTATCTTTATTTCATAAACAACGATTATCAATCTGCGTTCATTATACAAATACAAATTTAAAATAATATTTACCAAAATATAATTTATAACCATTAATTTATATATAATTATTTTTTTTTCATTAATCCTCTTATATTTAATTAATTTATAATTTATCATCTACTTATAATTCCTTGTTAACTTCCTCTAAATATCCTTATATTTTGTTTTCAAAATAGTGATTGTTATCATTTGTTTTATGTGACAAATTAGTTAATATACCTTTATTTTTTTTTGCATAATTTTAGTAATAATATTTATCAAAATTAAAAAAGTTTAATTTATCATCCATTTCATAAAGTTATCTTAAAATTTAAATTTTTTTTTAGTCATTAATATCTAAGTATTCTTGCATATTTTTCAATAATTGTTTTTAGGATAAAAATTTTTTTGGATTTTCTATTATTTAATCTATTGTATACTAAGTTTCCTTTTAAATTTAATTTTGATGATACTACTAATGTTGAACTTAATTTTAGATTAATTAATTTTGTTGAGCCTAACTTTATTAAAATGTAAATTTTTGAGATTTATTTGACGGTGGATTATTTTATATTTTAAAATTTGATTAACTAGGAGTAAAAAGACCCCCACTTTGATTATTTTTATTAAGGAGTTGTTAAAAAAAACCTCCCCCACTTTTGTTTTGCTATGTTTTTAAAGGAGATAAATCTTAAGTATGTTATGATTCATATTTAATAAAACTTGTTGGTTTGCTATTTTTCTAATAAAAATTATTCTTCATTTTTTAAAATTTCAAAACCTATTTTAGTTGTTGATCATTTTTTATAATTTTATAAGATTTTTCTTTATTATTAATTGATTTTAAAGGGATATCATCATTTATATTAAAATTTTAATCATACTCTAATATAAAATTTTTGTTATTGTTATTTTAGGAAATATTATTTATTTATTAAATATTAGATTCAGTATCATTGTTGATTGAATTAAAATTATGTTAAGATTTTGAGTAATTTAGAATGTTTAATGATTTTTATTGCTTTAATTTACTATTTTATATTCTATTTCCTCTAAATCCTTAACCAGTTTGAGATAACCTTTGTAAAATAAATAAGTTATTTAATAAACCCTTAAACATATAATAATTTAAAAAGATTGAGTATACTTTTATTGATTTTTTTCAAACTTTGCCCGAAAGTCCATTGATAAGTATGATAATACTTTAGAATATTTATTAAGTTTTGGTTTTATCTGTTAATTTATTTTAAATTTACTATTTATAGGGTCCAATTTCTCTAAATTTTTAAAATATTTTGAATTAATATACAAATTTAAAATATTTTAATAAAATATTATTACCAATGGTTTTTTTCATATGTTCTCCTTTTTAAAATAATAATTTTTATAGTTTTTCCATTGGTATACTGCTTAAAACTATTCTTAAGGCTAATCCTTTTCTATCCAATGCTTCTTTAGACATTTCTTAATTGATTTTTGTAATTTCATCCATTTGCTACTTAGAATTTGAATATCTAATATTATAATTATTATATTAAAATTTTTAATTATTTTTAAATAAACTTTCTATCATTAAAAGCATATACTTTATTTTCTAATATTTTAAATTAAAATTAAAATTAAAATTTTATATATTAGGTTTTTTCATTACAATTTTCTTTAGTCGAAGTCGATAAAATCTATCAAGTCCTTATTTTTTTTTATTTCATTAACTTTTTATTTATGATCCACAGGTGCCAACTTATTTTATTATTTTATTGTTTTCATCAATTTATCAGTTTTATTAATTATTTCTTTTTCAATTTTTTGATCTTATGAAACATGCATATCCTAATAATTTTCGCTTACAAAAAACATCTTTTTTTAATTTGATCTTTCTTTCATTTGTTTATCAAATAATTTATTATTTTGGTAAGGATTGAACTTATTTAGACGCTAATTCCAGGTCCATATATCTGGGTTTGGAGATTTATGTTATTCTGGAAAAGTCATTACCTATTTATTGAAGCTTGTATAATATGTTAAAGGAGATGGTATTCTTTCAAATCCAACCCTTTTTTTATTTGGTTTATTATTATTATTCATTTTTATGTGTTTTTAGAAAAGAAGTTGTATATGGTTAAATTTGTAAGATTTATAATAACCCAATTCTTATTTATTTATTATTATTAATTTGTATATATTTATTTCAAGAAGTTATTTTTAGAAAAATTAGTAAAACTATCATAGTATTAACTTATTATAAATTTATAAGAAAATATTTTTAATATATATAAAAATAATCATTTATGTTAATTCATATTGGTTTGAGTATTTATTTAATTTAACTTTTCTTCATATTTTGCTTCCACTTTTTATAAATGTATCATTGTTTTTTGTATTAATTTGAGCATTTATACAATATTGGATGTACTATCTTCTTCTAATTTTAAAAACAAAATTATTAAAATAAAAAAAATACTATAATATTGTATTGTTGAAAATAAAGTGCAAAATTTAGAAAATTATCTACAATTAACTTATATAAATATTTTTATCAAAACAATTATTTGTTTATGCTTAAATAAATTATGTAAATATATGTAGGTTTTTTTTCATATATGGTTATTTTTGTTTTTAACCAAGATGTATAGATTAATTTATGGTCATGCACTTTAAACTTCAACTTGTATTATAATAATTAAAATACAATTAACTTTAATTATATTATAAAATTTAATTAATTACTGGGTTTATTTTTTATTTATCTTTTCTATTCCTCTAATTATTCTATTAGTCTTTGTTCTTTATTATTTTCTTAAATTTCTTTGTTATAATTAATATTTTTTTGTTCTTTTATTTTTTCACTCATATTATTTAGTTTAGATTTTAAATTTTTAGAGAATTTTTTCTTTAAGATAATTTTTTAATTATCTTCTTCATTCATATTTTAACCATCTGCACAATTTAGAGAATTATCTAAATTTGTTTCATTCATTTTATTTATATCTTTTAATATTTAATTTTAATCTTTATCATGTTATTTATCTTACTGACTTCTCATTTCTTTTATAATTTAAACCATTTGTTCTTTGGTAATTTAATTTTTAGAAAATTTTTCCTTTAATTTTTCTTCTCTTTATTTTAACTATTCTTATTAAGTAGGAGCTTTTTCTTATTCTTTATGAAAATAATAAAAAAATAATACCAAAATATTATATAATTTGTACCTAAATCCAACGCTTTTAAAAGGTTCTCAGCTGTTTATTATAATGTTGTTTATTATAAAAGCTTTTTATTTTTTTTTAATGTTTATTCTTATTCCTATTACTATTGAATTAAAGATTTTTGACTATTATTAGAAACTACAGTTTAGTATATATTTTTTATGGCCATAATTAATTATCCTTGATCAATTTATCTCTGTAGCTTTTATTTTTCGATACTTTATTAATTATCTTCCATTTTTCTATTTTCTTCTTAAATTTCCTCTATTTCTTTTTTCAATTTATTCATATCACTAGTTCCTATCATACATAAAAATAAATAATTTTGAATAGTTTAAATTTATAGCATTTAAAAGCTACCTTTAATATTATTCTACACAATTTTTGTTCTCAATATTTAAGATTCTTTAAGTATTTTATTAATTTCTTAATCATATTATTAATCTTCAATGGTCAAATCTTATTATATTTTATCTAGCTATTCAAATTTATTCATTATAGCTTAAATTCCTTCCGTGTAATCATCTTCTCTAAAATTTACTTCAATCTAAATTTAAATATTAAGAAAATAAAAAGAAAATTCAATTATTTTTTTTTTACTTCTTATAAAAAGTTTTCATATATTTGTAATTCTTCTATTTAGCAATTTTTTTCTTCAATTATTTTTTTCTTTTACTCAATATCAGATTCACAATCTCTTATTTCACTTTCTAAATTAATATTTTTATCTCTGTCTTTCATCATCTAGTCTTTAAAGTATTTGCTTTTAAAATTATTATCATAATACTTACCAAATTTAAATTTTAAAAATCATTAATTTATTAGTTTTTGATAAGATAATAATATTAGTACATTTTTTTATCACAATTTAATATGGCTATTTTATCATCATTTTCTAACTTTTTATTCATATTTATTTATTCTTTGTTATGGTTACTGGCATCTTTAGCCAATTAATCTAGATCACTTTCCATTTATTTTTTTTGATTTTCATATTATTGGGTAACACTTCTTTCATGCTTTTAAATTTTCATTAATCTTGTGCTTTATGAGTCTTCTTACAACCTTACTATAATTTTATAAAAAATTATTGAAAAAAAAATACCAGTTTAAATAATATTTATTTTATACAGTTTTCTAACTATTTTCTTTATTCTTCTAATTCTTTCATCATATTATTATTAATTGATGGTAACGTAAATTTATATACTAAAGCTTTAGAATTTCCATAAGTTTATAAAATATTCTTTTAAAAATGATTTAATAAATTATTTAAAAAGCAATTATAAAATATTAATTAAATTTTTACCAATCCAGGCTTCTAACGTTTAGCTTTTTTAAACAACTTTAAAAATAAATTTAAATTTTTTAGGTTTTTTAAATAAATTAAAAAAAATGAATATTTTACCTTGTCCATCAATTCTTTATTATTGCTGTCTTTTTCCTCATTCTATTTTATAATAAATAAAAATAAAATTTCTCCGAATTATTATTATATTTGTGATTTACTATTGAATGCTCTTGATTAAAGGTAACAGACCTTGCTTTAAAATTTTACTTGGAATTCACACTCTAATTAAAATCATAAAATTACTTACATATTTTTTAAATATTTAATTAAATTTACGTTTCGTTTCATATACTAGAACCTTTTTTATAATATATAATATTGATAATTATTTTTATTTGATAAAATTCATTAATTAGAATTATTTACTCTATTTGAATTTTTAATTTTTATTTTTTGTAAATAATTAAAAAATATACAATAAAAACTGAATAATAATTATTAGATTATCATTAAAATATTAATTATTCTCGATAAATAAGATTATAATTGAAACAATTAACAATATTATATATATTTTTATAATAAAACTTAAATATAATTTAATAGTAGAATTAAAAATAAAAAAAATTTCAAAACCAAATTATTTTTCATTATATAAGACATACAAACATTACTTTCAATGAATTATGAAATAGATGATAACCCAGAAAAACTTTTAATACCTCTTGAAATTTCAAAAATTATTTATGAAAATTGGAATGCAGAATTAACTATTATGGATAATCCCGATTAGGTAAAATTAAATTAAACTTTTTATTCAAATAGCTTTTTCTAACTATTTTATTAATTATTAAGATTTATGGAAAGGCTTTATAAGGAAAAGGGGAAATAACTTTTAAAAATGGTAATTAATTTGTAGGCGAACTTCATAATGGAATGATGCATGTAATTAATAATATAAATATGTAACAAATATAAATAGTATTGGATTTAAAAAACAAAAATATTTACATAATTTGCATGTTAGATAGGTTTAATTATATAATTTTTATAAATTATGATAAAAAATAAAATAATTATATTGCCAATTAGATATAATAATTTATAAGCTTATTCGCATATCAATAAAATTTCATGAAAAACTTTATTATATTAATTATTTTTTAAATAAATAAAAATTATATAATGGTTAATTTGTTTAATGAAAATTTATAAGCTAAAACATAATTTGTTTATAAATAATATTTATATTTTATTAATAGGGATAAGGTGTTTTTACATGGGCAAATGGAGTAGTTTATACTGGTGAATTTCAATATAATGTAATTAAAGGAAAAGGTTAATATTAATGGACAGGTAATTTATGTTTAAAATACTTATATTTTCAGGGTAAAGTTAATTTTAACTTATAAATATTTATTAATCAAAAACATAGATGGGTCAACATATGAAGGAGAGGTGGATGCAAGTTTAAGGAATGGATATGGGATATTTAATGCTCCTAACTAGGAAGCTGTATATGAAGGTTATTGGAAAGATGGTATGAGAGATGGTAAGGGAAAAATAACTTTTAAATCTGGGTACTAAAATAAAAAACTGTTAAATTTTATATTAGTAATCTCTTTATAAATTAATATAATATAATAGGGCCATTTACGAAGGAAATTTCTAACAAGGTAAAAAAAATGGTGACGGAAAGATGACATATCCTAGCGGAAATTAGTAATTTAATCAGTTTGTATATTATATTGAATTTTATGAAAAAATATAAAAATTTTGCAAAATATTTTAATTATTTTTTATTGTTTTTTAGTTATGAAGGCTAATGGCAATAAGATAAAAAATGTGGCTACGGAACTATGAATTGGTTAACTGCCAAAGAGAAATATTACGGAAATTGGAAAAATAATTTATAAAATGGGTTTGGAGTACATATTTGGCTTGAAAATAGGGGTGAAGGTAAGTAATTAAGAAATAGATATGAAGGAGAATGGCTAAATGGTGAAAGGTACTTAAATATTAAAAACCATAAAATTTGATTATTTGTTTATTAAAAATTTATAGACACGGATTTGGAACATTTTATTATGCAAATGGATCAAAATACGAAGGAGAATGGAAACACAATTTGAAGGATGGTTATGCTATATTTATAGAGGATAATGGAAATATATAATAAGGACTTTTTAGATCTGATAGGTTTGTTTAAGAAAATTCTAATTAAGAAAGCATACTTAATAATACATAATTAAATAATGTACCATAGGATTCGTTGGAAGATTAACAATTATAAAACCAAGATAAAAGATAAAGTTAAAATATAGTTTCTCAAATTAACAAAAATATTGATAAAAAAAATTCAAAAATTCAAAGTTCTTAATTATAGTCTCCTAAAAAAATATCATAAAATGTATAAAATAGTGTTTTAAAATAAACAACAACTTTATAAAAAAAAAGAGATATTGAAGTAATTATTATTATTGTATATTTTATATATCTTAAAAAAAAAACACACATAATATTAAATAATGTATTAAAAATTTTTATTAGGTAAACCCTTTTACTTATTTAATTGATATAAGTGACTTGACTGAAAATTTATCTGAAGAAGATGCAGAAAGAGTTTAAAGAGATACATAAAATATGTTATTGAGACACAACACATTTTTAAAAATGACTTATAAATAATGTAGTTCCAATTAAGAAAATTTATTAGGAGAAAATTCCTTTAGTATGGATTTATAAACTTTTTGGAATTTCTTAAAAGAGTCTAAAGTATTGGATGGAGATGTAAACTTTTAATTTATTAATTAATTTTTAGTTTTTTCTAATAAATTTTTCTAACAGGTTACACTGGCTTCAGTTAATAGATTATTCTATTAAGGTGCAAAAACATAATACAACATGAATACTGAAGAAGGAGAACTATAAAAGTAAATTGAACTGCTGTAAAAAATTGGAAGACCAGTAACTCTATAAGAACTAAAAGAGTTGAAATTTCTTGATTTAGCATTGACAGCAGGATAAGAAAAAAAAAAGTTGGAATGGAATCGTTTAGATTATAACTCCCAAAACAATAGTGAAAATAAAAAAACTTTATTTGAAATATAAGAATTCGATTTACATAATGGCAAAAGAGTAATATTATTTAGACATTTTGTCGAATTAATAGTTAGAACAAGTTACTTAAAATATGGGAATATATAATAATTACATAGATCACTAGAATAATTTATTGAAAACAAATTAAAACCATTAAATGATAAATTATAAACCGGAATTAGGCCATAGAGTACATCTTCATTAAAAGTATAAAAAATTATTATTTTATAAACAAAAATTAATGTATAATTTACATCCTATAAAAATATAGAGCAGTATAGTTGACAGGTCGTGGGCATATAGTTGCGAAGTTGTAGAAAAGCTTAAAGAATTATATAACAAATTAACTACTGAAAATAGGTCTAAAAAATTTGGATATGTAGACAAAACTGTCAAATTAAAAAATTTAACTAAAGCATTGGAAGTAAAATACATAAAAATATTTTTATATAACAATAAATTTAATTAATTAATTAATTAATTAATTAATTAAATTTTAAATAAATCAATGTTAAATAAAAGGAAGCAGGATATGTAGATGATAAGGCAAAGATAATTTAAGTAATGGAAATGTTTTATGATCCCTAAAGCACTCTTAGTTAAATAGACATTTTAGAAAGAGAATAGCAAGCTTTTCTAAAAAAAAGAAAAAATAAAAGAGTTAAGGATAATTAAAGTGTAACATCAACTATACCATAAACTATTGATTATACAAAATAGAAAATTGAATAGACAACAAAATTATTTGAAAAAGAATTACTTTTTAACGAATTTTAGGATTTTATTTACAAATACTTATTTAAATTGGTAATTGGTTTTATTAATTTTAAATTTTAAATTAAACATAAATAAATTTTTATTTAGCAAAAAGACATTAGAACTAAATAAGATGCGGAAAACAAGCAAAATTTAATTAATCATCTATAGAAAATTATCGATTAAAGTTAAAAAGTTCTCAAGTAGCCAAAAAAAGCTCAAAGAGTATGGCCAACCAGTTAGAAAGATAATGCGTAAAAATCATTAACATAATGAAAAATTTATATCAATTTCATATTAAATATAATATTTATAGTAAAACATTGATATTTAAAAGTATAAACAAAAAATTTTATTATTAACATAATTTCTAAAATAGTAAAAAGAATTTAGCTCTATAAAGATAAAGAGAATAAAAGGAGGCTGAAGAAAAGAAAAAGAAAGATGAAGAAAAAAGAAGAGAGTAAAATATAATAATAATTATTAATAATTATTATATTTTATTATAAATTTTAATTTAATTGTTAAATTTATGTTATTCTTTTAGGGCTAGAGAAAGAGCTAGAATGTAATTAGATGACATAAATGTGCCTTCGGATATAGAAGACGATGACGATGAAGAAGATGATGACTTCTGATCTAATTTTTATATTAAAATTAGTATACTATAATAAAACAACTATTTGTTATTAAATCTTACTAATTTAATGTTTAATTTTCCATTATTGATAAATATAAAAAACGCTGCATTTAAAATTTTTTTTATAAATATATTCAAATGTTTTAGAAATTTAACATTGGGCTTTTTATTTAATCCGATATTTTTGATAAATAACAGTAAATTAATTTAATACAAATTCAACAACATTTTTTATTAATTTTTAGTAAGAATAATGATGAAATATTTATTGCTTAGTAATTTTAAATGTATTATTTGAATAATTAATAGTTATACGAAAACTAACTAATATATAAAGTTTATAGAAATACTAAACACACTTAAGAATTAATTTTTATAAATTATTAAATTAATTTTCGCAATGAAAATAGCAAACTTAATAATTAAATTATTGCAAAAAAATAGTTGACTATTCTTTATTAAAATAAAAAAAGAAAAAGAAAAAAAATTGTAAAAAAATTACAAATTTCATAAAATATTTCCCAATTTAAAAAGCTAAAAGCAAAATATAACTATAAATATAAATTTTTTTTAATAATAAGCATGGGTAACAGTTAAACAACAAACGAGCCTGACTTTCCTATTAATAAATATTTAAGGGACGGTCTGAGAAGAGAGGAAGTTATTGGACTTTGGAATGTTTTTGAGTCATTTGGACCCCAAAAAGGCGTCATTTAAGTTTCTTAACTAAAAAAAAGATACTAAGATTCTTATGATAAAACGACATTTGATTAAAAATTAAAAAATATGGAAACTCTCGATTTTGACTAATTTTTCTAAGTTATGAGTGAGGATATTATAGATAAAAAAAAAAAATATGGAGATGTTGACTTTGATTATAATCCTCATGAAAATGCTTAGTGTATATTTTGTCCTTCCTTTTAAGGAAATTAGTAACAGAATTGAGAGTGAATTCTGTTATTAAAAAATAGTATATTTTTACAAATAATATAAATGCAGCCACATACTTAATTATTAAAATAGAAATGCTAAATTATTAATTAATTTATAAAACTAAATTTTTTAGTTAATTTATTAGTAATTAGAAAGCTTTAATATTAATAACTGCCTCGAATAATTATAGTATTTAGATCTAAAGACCTAATTCTATGTCTCAGAATTAAATTATTAATATAAATTTTAAACACTAATTAATAAAATATATAAGTATTATATTTTGTTTTATTTCAATATTATATGTACAAATTTTATAATTAACTAATTAATTTATAGATAAAAACGTTAATTGTTATTAAATAAATAATATTGATTTTAAGTTATTAATATCTGATTCTTTAAGTTAAATCTCTTATGAACAAATTTTTATTATATTTTATATTATATTTTAATTAAATTTCAATAAATTTTAACATTTACTTCAACTTTTATTAAAAATGAAATTCTTATTTATAAAAAAATGAATGGATAATGCTTATGCTAAATTTTACAATACTAAGAAAAATATTTTCCTTATTCTATAAATATTAAATATTTATATTATTATTATTTAATAATTATTATAAAATAATTATTTGATATAAAAAAAATAACTATTAATTATTCTAAATATTTGCTTTTTTACAATGAATACTATTTGCAAATAAATTTTTAAGCAAAAATATTAATAAGGGTATAAATTAAAATATATCCCATATTATAGTTTCGGCACAAATCTTAACAAAATAGATTTTTCCTCATTTTTTACTGTCAAGATGACAAAAAATAAAAATGATGAATATGAATTAGATTTTCCTAGTTTGGACAGTAAATAAAAATTTTAACCTAAAAAATCAATTTAATTATAAAAAAATTTTAGTTTTTTTATAAAAATGTTAAAATAGCGCATTATAATTAATAAGATATCATTTTTATCGATTTTATTTAGATTAAAGAGTAGCTTAAATTAAACTTGTTACTGAGTAAACTGATATTGAAAATTTATTGGAAGGAATATCTGAATAATTAAATTTTTTGGGGAAACTGAAGGCATATTCTTTAGATAAAAAAGAGTTATCGAAACAAATAGATTTAGATGATTTAGAAGGTGATGATTTTTATTTAGTAGATTAGAAAAATAGGCTATTTTTAATAGAAAATTAGGTAATTAAAATATAGGATTAATTTATTGTAAATAATTTAATTTTTCTTATAAAATTATAGAATAAACCAGATCTTGATGAATATAAAAGTTTGTCGTAATATTATGATAAAATAGAATTAAGTTTCATTGATAGAAAAGTCATAGAGCATTATTTGAAAAGATTTGATAATATAAATTAGCAAAGTTTGGGAAGTAAAATTTTTACAGATTCTGCTAAAAATGCTAAAAATTAAACATACAATAAAGATGTTATAATATAAAATCTTATTGCAGCATTACCGTCTCATAGAAATACTTAGAGTTCAAGATAGGACCAATTAATATAATAATACATTAAAGTACACCAAGAACTTAATCATATGAAATCCATAAAATAATAACTTCTCAATATAGTAATACCAAAAAATTAAATATAAATTTCATTTTTCGGCTAAAAATTTGCTAAATATAAACTATTAAAATAAAAACATTAATATTTTTAATTTAAATAATACTACCTCTTTTTTAGGCTCATAGACAAGAAAAATTAAAAATGTGCGCAGGTTTAGTTGCGCTTATAGGATAGTTTTCATTTGTAGGAATTGGAACATACTAAATTTGGAGTTGGGATATAGTTGAACCTATGGCATTTTTTACATAATTTTGTGGTAGAATAAAAATATTTTTATAAAAATTAAGCATATAATCAGGGTTGGATCCGATAAGTTTTTTGAATTCGATAACGATAAATATAAGGATAAATTTATCGGTTTATTATCTGTTATCGCCTGAAATACCGATAACTATCAAACGATAATTCCGATAATTATAGGGTTTTTAGTAAAACAAGTCATATATACGGTAATTTTTTAGTATACTAACAATTTAAATTAAATTTAAATGGATTACATTAATAATTACAACTTAAATAGACTATATTATCAAATAAATTCATTACCTTATAAATTAATTATACAAATTATTAATAGTAATTAATTATTTTTATGATTATTTTTTAAAATCCTAAGATAACTTTACCATATTTTATTTTTAATTTTTGTAAAATATTTCCATATTGCTGAGTACATATTTATTTTATTTTTTTCTTATTGATTCTTATTTTAATCATTATCTATTTCTAATTTTTCATCTTATTTTTTTTCATTGCTCATATTTAAATTATTTTCTTTACAATCTAATGATTATTTTTCTTCTTTTATTCTTTTTGCTAGTTTTTATTTATGCTTCAGATTTTATAATCATTTTTTTCTTTATTTTATTGTCTTTTTTCCACCATATATAAGTGTATTTTTATATAATATATATAACTTTTAATAAATATAAATATTAAAATTCCGATAAAAATCCGATTAATTAGTTATAAATTTCCAATATTTTTTCCGATATATCGGTATTTTTGGCAGATAAATTATAACTTTTCAGATAACGATAAGGATAAGTTTATCGGAAAATTATCGGATACGATAACCGATAGTTATCGTTATCGAATCCAACCCTGCATATAATACATATAATTTTAAATAAATTGTTATTTTGTTAAGGATCTGTGTATTTAAGTTTCTAATTTTTCAAATATTATAATGACTATGACAATAATACTTACCTAGAATGGAGAAAGCTAGAGGCATTAAAAAGAATTGCTAAGTAAAAAAATTTTGATTTAGAAAGACTTGAATTTTTAGAGGAAGAATTTAAAGAATTAGATAAATAAGTTAAAGCAAATGCTTTAATTCACTTATGATAATCTTTTATAAATAAAATATAAAGAATGAATACATTAATAGTCAATTTTTATATTAATATAATTATATTTTATAAAACTGCATTTTTTTTTAGTTCAATTTTGGGTATTAAATTAAAATTTAAAGTCAAAAATATTATATATTGGTATTTAAATCATTTTAAATCTAGCCCAAGCTTGAATGATTTTTTTCTTAATTTTATTGTTAACCAAATTCCTGCCAAGGTTCCAAGTATTCCTATAATAACAGCTGTTTCCATTATAAAGACTTTACTATTTACGGTTAAAGTGGAAATAAAAATAGCAATAAAAGAAAATAAGTCTGTTAAACTTTTTATAATTGATAAAGGAACTCCCATGTTTTATGTGCCTAATGTTAAACTTAATATGGGTATATACACTGCACTTTTTACAGTATTACCTACTCCAAATAAAAGGAATCCATATAATGGGTCAATTTCAATTATAAATATTAAGGAAATAGTAGTTATAAAAAGAGAAACTATTTGATAAATTAGATTAGATTTATATTAATTTATTAAATTATGAAAATAATATCAAATATATTAAATTTGGTACATGTAGTGATGTAATCCGATTAATTAGAGAATTTATCGATCATTTTTCCTATAATTGGTAAAAGTAAAGATACAAATGGAAAAACGCTTTCTACTTGTGAAGCTTATTTGGGAGTAAAATTCCATTTATATTCAACAAATGAATTACCTTACATGTCAATAATGCTGTATATAACTTAAAATGACACTATTGAAAAAGCTAAGATCCAATAGTTTGCCCCCAAATTTATGAAACTATTATAAATTTCTTTGTACTCTTATTTTGTAGAATATTTACTTGAAACCATGGATTGTTAAATTCCACTATTATAATACCTTCTATTGGGTATAATTTTATATGCAGATTCTTCGCTTTGTAATTCTTCATCTTCATGATATTAATTATTATTTTAATAGCTTTCTTACCTTTTAATTATGCCCATTTCCATTAAAAACATTTATTCATTTTCTTTCTCTTTTTTAATACTTTAAATCAAATTATAAGCTAAAAAAAATAGGCCTAAGACCAATAAGAACAAACTAAGTATGAAATTTCCCATCAAGCCATATTTTTCATAAAATACTGGCGCGAAATACATATTTACACCAGTTCCAATAATACCTAAACACTAAATCACAGCTGTAGATAACCCCAATTCATTTTATTCAAAAATTGTTCCCATATGGGAATTTGCCATAATTAAACTTGTTTAATTAAACATTAGCATTCCAACTCTAGAAATGTAAAATGTAATTGGTTCTCCGTCCATCCTTAATGAAATAACAGATAAGAACTATTTTTTATTAAAATCAATTACATAAATGACTTTAATTTTGCTTTACATGAATTTAATGTTTTAAATAATTTTACCAGTAAAAAGACTTTTATAAACTAGGCCACAAACAGGTTAATTTCGGGACCGAAATGATCAATTGTTACACCTAAAAAAAGAATTAGGATGGTCATAATAAACAAACCCATTGAAAAAATATGAGCATAGAATTCTTAAAAATTATCTACTGAATCTTAGTAGAAAAATTCTATTTCTGAATAAAGAGATGTTATGTCCTGGTAAGAATAATAACCAAAACTAATTGAAAGTCCCGTAAAAATGCACTAGGTCCACTTTTAAGAATTATTGTAATTATATTGCATACTATTGTTATTTAATTTAAAATATAATTGGATTTAATTATTTTATTATATTCTTTGGTTTAGTATGCAAAATGTTTATTGTAAATTAATTAGAAGAAACAATACGATAAAATCTATTTTAATTATAATTTAAATTAAAATAAAAATTAAATGTTTTTATGAATCTTATTGTAAAACAAATTTTTAATGTCATTAAGCCTACTTAAGCTGTTCAAAAGTCCTTCTTTTAATAAAAGGATTTAGAAATAAAAAATTTTATTTAGTGTAATAAGTAATGACTTAAGGTATATTTAATGATCTACTAGAATTACGAATAGTTTTAAATAATATTCTACATTTATATCAAGTGAAAGTAAGACAATAGATTATAACAAAAAGAATTTAATTAATTAATTAAATTTAATTTAAATAAAATAAAAATAAAAATAAAAAAATTAATATAACACCAAAAAGGTTAAAAGCATAACAAAAATTTAAATTATGGAAGAAGAAAATAATGAGTTTGAATTATGCGAAACATGTAAATAACAAATTCCTAAAAGTAAAATAGATTTACATGAGGGATTTTGTAGAAGAAATAATAAAATCTGTAATTATTGTGATGAAGTTATATTGAAAGAAGAATAAGATTAGCATGAAAAAGAAAAACACATTCCATGTATGTACTGTAAAAAAATGGTTTAAGAAAGTTTAATATTAGCTTAAATTCATTAAGAAAATTGCCTTTAAAAAGGAGTGCAATGTAAACTGTGTTAGGTATATAATAATTTTTAGAGATTTTAATATTTAATTTTAAAATTTATTAAAATTAGGTTTCTTTTGTCAAAAGCGAAATTAAAGAGCATATAGAACATTGCTCCGCTAAAAGTGATACTTGTTTAAACTGTATGAAAATGGTTTTGAGAAAAAATAGAGAGAAACATGAAGTAAATATCATTTTAAGTAATTTTTTTTTTTTAAAATGTGTCTTATTATTTAAATATTTTAGGAATAATGTATAGGTCAAAAATTTAATTTAATTCCTGTTATGAAAAAAACAATCAGCAATAAAATAATGCATGCTCAAAAAAATTTATTTAACACAATAAGTGACTTTGATTTTTTAGAAATTTTAAGAGAATAGGTCAGTTTATTATAATAACAATTACATATTTCATAAGGAAAATCAATATAATGTTTATACTTAGGATAATGGGATAATGAAAAAGCATTTTAAATTGGTATAAATTATTTAGATTTATTAGATATCAGTAAAAACAACAACATTCAAAACAAATAAAAAGAATAAATATAAAAATTTGATAAATGTCTTATTTGTTTGTAATAATTTTAAGAGAATATTAAACCTTATAATTTAAAATGCAACCATAAAGCATGCGAAAATTGCTATTAAGAATATGTATAAGAACAGATTAATTATGGATAGTAAATGATAATATCACCCTGTATAGTAATTAAATAATTATTTATTATCATCAACATATTTTAATATTTTATTTAAAAAGATAAATGATTGTTAAGAAATCATAGGGTAAGATGATTATTAAAAGTTTTTGAATAATAATTAATTCATAAAATATTTGCATTATTTATAAGAAAATGCATTAGAAACTTCTCCTCATTTCTTAGCGTGTCCTAAAAAATTATGTTCATTAATATTATAATGTAGATAAGAAACATTTAATGTTAAAGAATAATTATTTAATATTATGTGCCCTAATTGTGAGGTACTTAATTGTTAATTTATTTTAATATTTTTAATTATACAATCAAATTTTATATATTTTAGACATATTTCTGCAACTTCTGTAAAGAATAACCCCATAAACCATTGTAATGCGAAAAATATAATAAATTTATAAACTTAGAATATGAGTAAGATAACAGTTTTATCAAGTAATATAAAGCTTACAAGGGTTATTTTACAATATTTAGTTAAAATAGAAAAAATATGCTAACCTAATTTGAGAATAAAATAGTTGGCATAGATGAAAAATAATTGATATACGAAATATTTGAATATTCTATTAATCTTATCATTGAAACATTTTTGGTAATTTAAAAATATAAATCAAAAAATTTCCCTTCATTTGGTTTTTTTCGAAATTCCACTAAAATGATTATTTTACCTTTTTTCAAGGGGAAGATTATCCCACCTAATTTAGTGATATTAAAGTCTTTATCTCTGAAATAATTAAAAATAATTACATTTCCAAAACTAGATTTGATAATAAACATATTAATATAATAAAATAATTTTAGCCAAATAATTTCGATCTTAATATTCCTTTTTTATTTTATTAAAAAATTTTAACCAATTTTAATAAGCTTTAATGTAGTAATTTTTTTATAAATTAATCGTACTATTACCTCCTTTAGAAAAATATTTTATTTTTACTTAGAATATAAATTAATATTTAGCATTAAAAATAATTATTGAATTATAGTAATCAAATACAAAGGATTTTTTTCAAATGAGGATCAATCTTAATATAAATAAAAATACTAATTTTATTAATAGAATTTTTTTTTTAGAATAATAGTTGGGCATATGCAAATTTATACCTACTTTAGAAAGAATAGGGAGAAAAATTAGAAAAGGAATCACTATATTAATAAGTTGTATAAACTTTAAATAATTATCAAAACATGTAAAGCGAATTTAACAAAGCATTTAAAAAAACCTAAGAATAGCCTAATTTGCATAATGCTATAGTTTTAAAAGATCATTTAAGTTTGTAATTTTTATAAATTTATTAATTAAGCAGTGATTTTTTTATATTTTTTTATAAAAAAGTTATTAATATAATTAAATTTATAGGTTTGAAAATTGGATAGATAAAAAGTTGACAATTTTAGAAGATCTAAATAAAAAATACCACTATAATTGAACAAATTCCATTAATAAATTTTATTATATATTGTAACATAATTAATGTAAATATAAATTTATTCACAAATTTACTAAAAAAATTTTTATTTATTTCATCCATTGATTATAAAGGCATTTACTTCTTATTCTATCTATTATTTTGATTTAGGTTATCTTAATTTTTTTTATTTTATTTTTTTAGTGGGTTAGGATTAATTTAAGATTATGCTACTATTTATTAATAAATTATTATTTTAACAGGAATAAGATCTTGTATTTTTTTTTATTTCTTGTTTAATTTCGTTATTAAATGTGTCTTATGGTTATTTTTTTAAATATTCTATAATTTTAATATTTTTACTTTCAGAATTTAATTTATTTTCACAAAATTAGCGTTACCTAATAACAGAAAATATTAGAGTTAATTTAAAATTTCTCCTTAATAATTTTAAAAAAAATAACATTGAATTACTTATTAGTTTTATTATCCTTAGAATTGTTTATGTTTTAATTAAAACTAGATAAAATTTCATCACATTAATTTATTATCATAGATTTTTAATCTTTATTTTGAATATTTATTTATTCATTTTCTTCTACACTTTCTGAATAATTGTCATTTATTTTTATTTCTTTTTAATTTTATCTATCCATTTCTTTGAATAATTATAAAGATTTTTAATCAACAAATTAAACTCCAATTCTGTCTAAGCAGTATTAACCTTCTAAATGGTCTTTTTGAAAAGTTTAAGTTTTTAAATAATATTATTTAAAAAGATAATATTTTTTTACCGAATGTAGATTATTAAATTTTGGTAAAAGATCCTAAAATTCCGACAGGAATTTAATATTATTTTGATTTTATTTAAAAAGGATTAATTTATTTTTGTAATTATTGATTTATATTTCCATTTTACTATTATTAATATATTTAATATGCTTTTTCTGTTCCAACCTATACATACTTACCAATAGAAGATAATATTTTCAAATATTTTATATTATTTTTTGAATAAAATCCTTAAATACTTTTTAAGTTTTCCATACCTTAAAAGTGAATAGAACTTTCATGAAAATATTAACTATTTTGAAATTAAGTTTTCATCTAAAACAAGTTATAATTTTTATTGCTCTGCAATTTTTTTGTTTTTCCTTTTAATTATATCTTATATTATTTATTTTCATAAAAGAATTATAATAAGAATAAAATTTACCATTTTAGAGTAGATATGTAACTATAATGTCTATGATATACTAATCAAAATGTATAAATGTAATTTTTTAAATTTTCTTAGACTATTATCCATCTAAATCGCTATTATGATTAAATTCAACAATCTCTTCTTCTTTTTCTTCTTCTTCTTATTATTATTGATTATCAGTGTTAGTATTTTAATCTTTTGGAAATTTATCATAAACACCTTATAATAATTATATTAAATTACCAATATATTTTTCTAATAAAGAAATATTTCCATATTTAATCTAGAAATTAATCCAAAAATCATTAATCAAAAATAATAATCCATTAAAAGTAAAAAAGAATAAGGAAATAAAATACATAAATATTTAATTAATAAACTTATTTAATTTTTATTTCTAAGTAATAAATTAAAAAATTTATATAAGAAAAAATTTTATTTAATTATTACTCGATTTTATTTCCGATCTATTTTCTATGATTTTCATTCTATTATCATACTAGGGTGATTTTTCCTAAAAATGAAAAAAAAAAATTATATAAATTAATAAATTTCAAATAAGAATTTCAAATTAGAATACTATTCTTGATGTTTTTAAAGAGATATTATTTTAAGTTAAAATATTTGACTAAATTCTACTTTAATCTGAATTATTTTTAAAATTTGAAATATTTAAACTTCTATCGTCATATAAACAAGTATTTTTATCATTTTACTAAGTTTTTTTTAATTCTTCCAATAATTTATATGCATTGTCTAATTCCTATTTGCATTTAAATGTATAAGTAATCTAAGTATATAAAAAAAAATTTAAAAAGTAAAATATAAAATATTACTATTTAAATTTTATCAACTTTTTTCTAAAGTTATTAGTTATTTTTTTATGTCAATTTTATTTTGCCACTTTTGGCAATTATTTATTATTAATTTAGTTCTTCTTATCTTTTATATTATCTTTCAATACTTTATGATCTTTGCTTTAATTATATCATACTCTTTAAAATTTCGGATTTTTTTTCAAATTTTTTTCTTTTATATTTTTTTTTTTAAATGTGTTAAGGCATTTTTAATTCTTTAATGTATATAACGTTAGCTTAGTTTTCAAACTAGAGATGTGATTAATTTTAATCTTATTTTTACTATATTTTATTTTCTGTCATATTTGTTATTTCGTTATTTATTATCAAGGTCGGAGATTGCGATTAGATTTTACTTTGAGAAACACTTTCCTTTAAAAATTGTATTAAATTAAACATGTATTTATTACAAATTTTATATTTCATAGTTAATTAATTATTAAATCACATCATTTTATTGCATTTGACTTTCATTAGAAAGAAGATTTTTAGTTTGAAGCATCTTTTTATTTTTTTTAATAAAATCACTTTTATTGACAGGCTTAATATCAAAATCATAGTCTTTATTTTAAGTTCCCTGGCATGTTACTTAGTTTTTAAGCTAAATATTTTATATTATTAAATTTTATTAAGGACGTAAATATTAAATTTTACTTACTTATTATATAACATCAAGTATAAAATCTATATACTTTTAATTTTTTTCAAACTAAACTTAATTACTGCTAATTTCTTTATTTTCTTTTTTAATAATTTCTTTTTACTCTTAGATTTTATTGCCAATAAAATTTAATTCGCTTTAATTTTTATTGGAATTGCAAAGCTAATATTTTAAACTGGTCAATTTTTCTTTAAGATATTTTTTTTCTTTTTTATGATTATCTAAGTCATTCTATTTTTATTCCAAATTATCTTTCAATTTTTGAATTCTAGAATAAATTTATTGGAAAATATTTTTATATTGAAATTATAAACAAGAATGCTCCCTTATAGTTTATTGGGAAAACATAAAAACTAGTATTATAAAAATAAATTACTCTTCTATATTTTAT
This sequence comes from Pseudocohnilembus persalinus, assembly GCA_001447515.1. NCBI lineage: Eukaryota > Ciliophora > Oligohymenophorea > Philasterida > Pseudocohnilembidae > Pseudocohnilembus > Pseudocohnilembus persalinus. The sequence continues at coordinate 61,790 of LDAU01000198.1, forward strand.
TATACTTAACACTATAGCTATAATTTGTTTTTCAATTTATATTCCTTTTTGATTTAACTTTCTAGTTGATTTTTTTTCTTTTTTAAAAGATCTAAAAAATATAGATATAAATATCCATGAAAAATAATTTAATTTACCTAGTTTTTATTTTTCTATAGATCTATCATTTTAAATATTTTTTTATATGCTTTAACCTTGATATTACTTTTTATTTTAATTTAATTGATTTTCTATTTCCTAATTAATATTCTTTAACTAGTTCTGGTAGTGATCATTTAAATCCCGCAATTTAAAAAATATTTTTCTCCTTTTTTTTAGGTTTATAAAATTAAAATACATTCACATTCAATTATTAAAAAATAAAATTTAAGTACTAATATATAATGACATTAAGTTGTTATAATATAAAAATATTTTTTACTCTTCTTCTAAATCCTATTTATTTATAATGCATTAAAAACATAAATTAAATTTTGATTTGATATTCAGTTCTTTTTATATTTTGTTATTTAATAGGTTCCCAGAATTCTATTACATTTTATAATAAAACATTTTCGCTAATTTATTATATTTTTTTTGACTACTTTATTCGTCATTCATTTTTTTTTTCATTTAAAAAGACCTCTATAAATTTGAATAGCTTAATAATTGAATTTAATTATATTGTGGTGTAATTATTTATTTTTTTCAATTTATCGTTTATTTTCTATCTAATATGGATAGAATATAATAACTCTAATTAAAATAAAATTCTTATTTACTAGAATTTAATAAAAATATTAATGCTATATAAATTTATAAATAGAATAATTATTTTATATCAAAAACTTAGTTAATTTTCGTTTAAAATAAAAATAATTAGAAAAATTGAAACATAAATAATTAAATTTTTATTTGTTAAAATTATTTAACCCCATATAAAATATATTATTATATCCTATATAATTTTATGCTTTTATGATGCCAAACAATTTTATTAACAAAATTATTCAATTATACAATAGTACGATTCATTTAATTATAAAATATGTAATTTTCCTATTTATAATATATATATTAAACAATTTATTTTGCTTAATTTGAAGTTAATAAAATATAAACATATTTTTATAAAAAAAGAAAAAAAAAATGAAAAAAGAGATAAAAATTCTATTATAATTGAGAAATGTTTTTATTTTTCTTATTTTAATCATGATTACCTATTCAACAGAAGAACAGGGGAAAACTGTGCAAATTATGAATTTATTAAATTTAGGCTATTAGAAAAACTTCCTTAACTAAAATTAACAAAATATAGAATCATATTTATAGAAAATAAATTTACGGTATAATATTTATAAATTTTTTAAATTATATCATAAATTCTATTTATTTTATTTTTCCTCGATCTAATTTATTTTATAAGTATAATTTATAAAAAATAGCTTTGATAAAGTTAAAATCAAAGCATAGCAAAATTTTCAATAATTTTTTTATGAAAATTTTTATTTTATAATAAAATTAAGTAAATAATTTAAACCTTTTGATTTAGATAAAATAATTCTAAGAAAAGCTAAATGGCCATATAAGTTTTTAAATAGTAAAAAGATAAATAAGATTTAAAATTAGAATTTGATTCAAGAGAAAAATTTTAAAAACAAATGGAAAATATGATTTAGGACTATTAGAATTACTAATAGCTATAAATTTTGCAAATAAAAGCTATTAATTTAGGTTTAAATGATGATGACTTAAGTTTATTAATAAAATTTTTAGTAAAATTAGAAAACTTAACGCATTTAAAACTAGAATTATAACAAAATAAGATAAAGAATTTTAAGAATTTCTCTTAAATTAAATTTTCTCTAGAGTCATTAATTTTAAATTTCTCTGGTAATAAATTAGAAACATTTAAAATTCAACTGTCAATTTTAAGGCAATCAAGTGATCTGAAAGAAATTTTTATAGATTTATAAGATAATAAAAAATTATAGCCAAATTAATATTTGAATAATTTATCGACTAAATTATAAAAGAGTTTTTATTTATAAAAATTTTATTTATATATAAACGGGACTGATATAAGTGAGGATGAATAAGGTAATAAATATGAAGAATAAGAAATTTTACAAATTTAGAAAGAAATATAGGACATTGTTAAAAAAACCACTTATTTAAACTGCTTTTTAGTAGATGTTTTGTAAATTGAATGCTGTCCTCTATAAGATGGTTATTTTATAAATTTTGAAAACAAAACTTGTGATAAGTGTTATGATTATAACTGCTATAAATGCTATTAAGATAAATATACTTGTATTAGATGTAATGAATAATATTATTTATTAGATATTAACTGTAGAACCTAGTGCCCCTATGGATATATGCCATCTGAAAATGATAACATATGTATTCCAATTGAAAAAATTATTAATTATGAGATTGTTGATAATGAAAGCTTTATTAAATTTGTAAATGAAAATATATAATATATGGAGTTTATTTAGGAGATATACTTATATGGTGCAGAAAACTTTGAGTTTAATTGGTAAACTTATATATTTATAATTATTTAATTAGATTTAAAACTTTTATAAAGGAAAGGATAATAAGCATTGAAGGAATTATTTGCCCTTGAAAATGGATTACCAGATTTGTTCATATTGGAATTTTATTTTGATAGCAATAAATTATAAGAAATTGATTAAGTTTTAAGTTAAATATTGTCATCTTGTTACAATTTAAAATCTGCAAATTTTTATTTTAAAAATAATAATATCGATAATTTTTAACATACGATGAACTAATTAACAAAACTTTAAACAATTAATATTTTAGATATATAATTAAAAGGTAATCCTCTAGATTCAAAGGAACTATTAAAATTATATAAGGATTTTATTAAATAAAATAAAAGCATTTAATTTATCTAAATAGATATTTTGGATGTTCACTGTTAAATATATAATAAATAAACAAATGAATATAAATACCATGATTCGGAATAAACTTATGTTAATAATTGTAATACTTGCTCGGAATCTTGTGGAAGATGTTATAGTAAATACTAATGTCTTACATGTTAAAGTATCGATGAATATGTTTACAAAGGTAAATGCGTAACAACTTGTCCAAATGGATATTTTTAAAACAAAAAAGATAAGACATGCGAAGAAGTAAATAGATTTTTTATAAAAATTAAATACATTTATAATAATTATCTTTAAAAATAGCTTCAACCTAGCTATATTCAATAAATAATTACTAACTAGTAAGACTTTAATAATTTCTTGTCAACCTTTTAGCCAAATACGGTAGTTAATTTGAAAAGTTTATCGATTTATATATAATATCATAAAAACATTTGTTATCAAGATCAAATTGATTATATGGGTAATATATTTAGTAGCCTTGATTTTCCAATGATGCAGATTTTAGATATTACATGTGATAGATGTTAAATAAATAATTTAACCATTTTGTCGCAAGGGATTAAAAATTTTAACAAATTAAATGAACTATTTTTGAATTTTCAGAATAACCAACTCCAAACTGAAGATATAGTCAATATTTTAAACTCTTTGCAAGAAATGTAAAAGCTACAAAACCTATTTATACTTCTATCTAATAATATAGTTGGTAACGATACATAAAACTAATTAATCCAACAAAAGTATTATGATAATTATATAGATATGGAATAAGTAATTTAGGCATACAAAGAAGCAATTAGATATAAAGATTATTTAACTTTTATTTAATTTGATTTAATCCAAGCAAACTGTTAATTACAATAATAAGAAAATGGACATATTTAATACTATTATCCTAATATCTAGTAATAAGGAAAATGCTAATAGTGTCCTAAAGATTGTTCAAGATGTTTTGATTAGCAAATTTGTTTTTCATGTTTAAATGAATAACTTGTTTAGGAGGATACAAATAAATGTTTTTCGTAATGTCCATCTGGTTTTAAAAAATTAGAAAATTACGACGTTTGTACAAATAAAGATTTTAAAGATGAGAAACATAGTAATATTAAATATATTCTTTTTTATGCAGGTGCTGGATTTGTATTAGCGTTATTAATAGCTTTAATAATAATAATGGTTATAAAAATTAAAAAATTAAAATAAACTAAATTAGAACAATCTTAGGAATAAAGTAATGAAATTTATAAAAATGGTTTAGGAATTAAATCTAAATTGTTATAAAGTGACTAAATTGGTATAAATGACGAATTTGATTAAGAAAATTAACAACAATTAATTTAATAAAATTAACAGATTTTAAATTAAAATAATTCAAATTAATGCAATACTAGCAAAAGCTAAAATTCTAATAGAACTAATAACTCAAACAAAATAATATAATCTCTTAATAAAAGCAATAACTCTATAAATAGTAGTAAATTTCCTGAAAATTAGCTAGTTATCCATAATTAATTTAATATTTTTTCTTCTTTATATAATGATAAAGTCGAGAGTTAAGAAACATTTTGTTCACTAGAATAAGATTTATAGAACCCTAAAATATTTTGGTCCTCTCAGAAGTTTAATAGTAAATTTTAATTTATATCTTTACTAGGACAAGGGACTTACGGAAAAGTATATAAATATTATGATATAGAAAAAAAGTAATAGATTGCTATAAAAGAAATTTAAATGGCAGGAGATCTTTTGTAAATTATAAAAAAAGAAGCATATAATGAAATAAACAATTTAAAAAAAATGTAGAATATCCCAAATATAGTATAGTTAATTTAATATTATATTCTTGAAATTGATAACAAAATGCTGCTATAAAATGAGATTTAAAAGGTATTTATTTAATAATTTTTACTAAAATTTAAATATATTTTATGAATAAAAATAATTATACATAAATTAAATTTTATTTTATAAAGATTAAAGAAGAAAATGCAGATGAAAAGGAAATAGAATATGGTATATAAGATAAAAATAGCGCTATAAATATTTAGAATTAAAGTTCTTAATCAAGTAGTTGTTATTTTTCTGACAGTGATTCAGAAGAATAAGAAAATATATGTTATAAAATGATGATATGTCTAGAATTAGGTTAAAACTCCTTAGAAAATTTTATACTGAGATAGAAATAAAAGGTTAAAAAATTATTTTCTTAGAAAGTAGTTTTATAAATTATGACCGATATTACAAAAGCATGCTATGATTTGTAAGTTATAACCAATTTTGCTCATAGAGGTATCTATAGAATTTAAATTTATAAATATATAATGATAAATATCATTTTTAAACATTTCAATAGATATAAAACCTAAAAACATATTGTTTGCAAATCAAAAATGGAAATTATGTGATTTCGGGTCCGCAAAAAATTTAGGAAAATAAGTAAAATAATTTGAAAAATTAAAAAAAACGATGACAAGAAAAAATACTATGATTGGAACAGTGAATTATTTATCTCCGGAATAGAAGACAAATTATGTATTGAATGCTTTATAAAAATAGGAAAACCCTATAAATCCTTTTAAAAGTGATGTATTTTCATTGGGAATTACATTTTTTGAAGTAAAATAATTTATCAATAATTAATTTTGTGTTAACTTTTAAATAAAGTAGATAATATATTTTATATTAGGTTCTAACTTTGGGAAATATTAATGGTATTAACGACCGATCTGATTTGCTATAAATGAAAATATAAATCAATTTAAATTCCAAAAATGATATATATGATAAAAGAATCATTTAAACGGTAATACAAATGCTTTCATGGGATCCCGATTAGAGACCTAGTTTCAAAGATATTGTTAATGATTTATCTAAAATTATTTGAATTACAATTAGAATTATGATAAAATTATATTTTATATAGTAATTTATTATGTATTTTTTTTATTATTATATATTTTTATAATTGTATTATAACAATTTTTTGTTAGTTAATTGTTTAGATTTGTTATAATTATTTTTATTTTTTTAAAATATTTTTATTTGAAGAAACAGTTTGGTTGTTTTCAAAATTTAAATTAATCAATATAAATTACAAACTTTTATTAAGGTATATTAATTATGAATATAGATAGAATAGTTAATTTTAGTTCCAAACCCTGATATATATATAATTAAATTTAAATAATATTTATTATATTAAATAAATAACTATATTTAATTTTTTAAATTAATTTATAAATTAATAAAATAATATTATATAATAGATAATAATAATTTTGCCTCCAATAAAAATGCAGGACAAGTAAAAGAAAATAGAAATGTAAATAGTAAAATTTTAAAATAATTTTTTTATGCTATTTAAAGTACAAAAGATATCTTAAAAAGATAAATTAAAAAAAAACTTTTTTTTTTTAATTTAAATATTATAATACATTAAATTTCGAATTTTTATAAAGTTTGGTGAGAGACACAAAAATTCCTCGTTTTTGTTATAAATTTAATTAATTAATTAAAAACCCAAATTAAATATTAAAATACTAAATTCGAACTTTGCGATGATATTTATTTATTAAGTTAATAATAAAAATTATTTAAATTGAATAAAATCATGAAAAAAAACTTTTCAATTATTTACTTATAATTTTTTAATAAAATTGTTTAAAAATTAAAAAATATAATTCATTTATTAAAATTTATTATAGAATTAATATTTTTAAAGATAAAAGCTAGTTTAATTTATTTGGCTTATATATAACTTTAATAATCTTTATTTGAATTATTTTATATTTTCACCGTAATATTTTGAGTTCTATTATTTATTTTACTTTTTTTTATATAATTGTTTACATTAATTGTTAAAAAAGAATTTAAATTTAATAATTATTAAATAAATTACTGTATTATTTTGCTTATTTTTCAATTCCTATAATAGATAAAGTTTGTAAATAAAATAGTCTGTTTTTGTTATGCTTTAATAATTAGCCCTTTCATATAGTTTTATATAAATGAATAATAATTTTTTTAATTAAATAGGAAAAAATTCGTATATATATAAATAATTAAATTAAAATAAAAAAACAAAATCAAATTAGTAAAATATTAAAAATTATATAATATATGTTGCATAGTATTTACAAGGAAAGTAAAATTTAAAATCCTACCTAAGTAATATCTTTAACTGGGGGAAATATTACCAATATTCATAGAAACATAAAAAAATAATAATTTTTTAAAAATATTGAGTAAAATGAATAATTTATTACATTAAATACAGAATAAGATTGTAGATATGACCAAATTGTGAATAAAAATACTTAGTATAATTTAGATAGTATATGTAAGGTTAAATAATTATCATAGAACATTTAGTAAAAAAAATAAAAAACATAGCAGAATATCTAGTCTGAAAAGATAGTATTAATTTAAATTAATAATAGTAGTAGCGAGTCTGAATGGGAAAAATTAAAAGAAGGCTCTTTTTGTTTTTCAAACTCAAAATCTAATAGTTCCGTATTAGTTAATTCAAATAGTGATAGTGATAAAAAAACAAATAAAAAAATTTCTTTTTAATACTTCAATAGATCATTTTTTAAAATTTTAATTTAAGAATTAATCGTTTAAATGTCACATAACGTAAATAATAAAGCTTCATAAATTATAAAAGAGGAAAAATTAATCAAAGAAAATGAAATTATAACAAATAATGATATAAACTCTTAAGTTTTATTAAATATATTAATAAAATTAAAGAGCTCTGAATAAAATTATTCTTACTCATTAAAACATTATAGAATTTTTTGCTACTTTATAAATAAAAATAACTACAAATAATTATCATAATCAGATATGGAATTACACTAATCTATTTTTGGAAATATTTTTAAAAAGTAAAATTTTGATACTATTAATTAAATAAAATAATAAATATACACACACGCATTAGATCTTATATAACTAATAAAAGAATAAATTAAGAAAGATTAACCTTAATAGTTAAATTAATACAATGAAATTTTCTTTTATAGAAAATAAAATGAAGAAGCCAGTGATGATAGTATGATTAATAGTGATTACTAATATTAAAATAAACTGTAAAAATTTAATAATATACTAAATAAATGCAAATTTAAAATTAATTTAAGCCAAATTAATAGAATTTAATCTGGTTTAATAAAAATGTCAAAAGGTATGTATGTAAATAGATTTTGACTTATAAATTAAAAAGTATTCAAACCATAAAATATTAAATTTATTATATTATTATTTAGTAATTTATATTTGTGTCAATGACTGTTATATTATATAATTTAAAATAAAAATATATATAAAAAAAAATAATATTGTCGAATACCTCTCTAATTTTATTAAAAAAATTGTTATTGAAAAAGTAATTTATAATTCCATTGTATAAACTTTATGTAATTTAAAAATAAATAGATAAACTAATCTAATTTAGATATAAGCCTTGTTCAAGTAGGAATTTAATTTAATTAATTAAAAATCTTATTTTAATCAATTTATATATTTTAAAACCTTTAATTTTTTTTATTATAATTTAGATAATTTTTATATTTCATATAAATTATTAATAAATATCATTATTTTGATTTATAAAATACATATTTTTTTATTTAAATTATTTTTACTATAGTTAAAATTTCAAAATTTATTTTATTAAATTATTAAAATATCATTTTTACTAAGTCTTTAAATGTTTTTCTAAATAAATTTAATCTGATTTTTCAGATTATTATTTAGATTCTTATTCTTACAACTCTAATTATTTAATTTTTTCTTATTTTTCATTTTCGTCTAAAAATTTTCTAATTAAGAAAAATCTATTTGAACCCTCAGCAAATTATTCTATTCTAACAAGGTTTCTTTTCAATAACTAATTTTCAAATTACCTTTCAACCCATTTTGCTCTTATTCTAGAAGCAACATAAATTTTAATGTCACTGTTTAATTATAAATAAGTCTCAAGAGTTTCAGCTAAAGGTTCAATACTATCTTACCAATATAATATGTCTGCTCCAATAATACAGTCAATCTAAAATTTTAAAATATTTTTTGCTTAATTATATAGGATATAAATTGTTTTTGAATTTTACTTTTAAATCTTTTTTGGTTGAAAGGAATTTTTAATCTCCCTCTTTTCCCCATAAATATAATTCAGCTTCTACATTTTTATTTTAGGCAAATTGGACATTTTTATCCATTAAATCACTTACTATTTCATTACCATCAGTTATGTAAACTTTTTTTGCAAATTAACTACAGACCAATCCACTAACTCCAACCCCTGCTCCTAATTCTAGAACAACTTTATCTCTAAATAAATCCTAATTATCTATTTTTAAGTGTAAATATTAAGATTTTCATTAAATAGTAAATAAAAATGCCTATATGAAAAAGAGATGATTAAATTGGATGAACTGGTAGAAGTTTTTTCAAAAAAATTCTACCAAATTCAAAACGTCATAATATGTTATATTTTATCTTAAAAGTAATTTTTTTTTAATAAAATAGTAGAATTTTTTTTTTTACCTATAATATATTCTGCTAATTGTGTGGCCGCTCTCCATATAATTTATCCTGTTAAATCATAATCTGTAGATCCAGATTTTAAGCAATAACATTATTATTTTATTCCTTTATATTCATAATTTTCGAGTTCATATTCTGTGTTAATGAACATATTTGGGTCAAATCCTTATTCCATTAAAAATCTAAACTTTTTTTATTGAATTACCTTTGTTTTGATTAATGTTAAATTTTTTATAGCTATTGTTATTAAATATTATTTTTTTTAATATATTCTAATAATTCTTTTGCTTACTATATTAGATGTATTAAAATATAAAATTAAGTCCAAATTAGAACGGCTTATAAAAATTAATCAAAGATTAAAATTAATAAAAAAACAAATAATGCATTTTTCACTCATTTCAAATAAAAAATTGAAAACATTTGGGAAAAATGGAAATCTTACTCGAAAATATCTAATTAATACTTATTTTATTATATAAATAATTATTTTTTGATATATTATTTATAATTTATGATTTTGCTAGTAACTTTTATAATGAAATTTAAATAAAAAATAAGTAAAACTTATTGAATTTTTAAATAAAGATATTTTATAATATTTAAGATATAGAGTTTTTTAAAATATCGACAAAAATATAGTTTTTGTTATTAAGATAAACTAGAGAAGTACAGTTTTTGTTATATTATACCAATTTTTAATTAAATAAGTCTATAAAAAATATATAAAATTAATAAATGTCTTTTATAAAATTACAATAATATTTAAATCAATTCAATAATAGGTAAATATAATAACAAACATAACGCAATTAATTAAAAAATATAAATAAAAAATACCTAACACTTAAATTAAATAAAGATATTATGAGCCTTAATTTAGCGAGTAATAAATAAAAAGGTTAAAAATATTTTAATTTAATAATAAATTTTAAAGTATAATAATTATTAAAAACCTAATTATAAGATATAGTATTATACTTAGTTTTTTATATTTGGTGAAAAATATAATTTAGAAATTTTTTTTTAAGAAATTATAATAAATTGTTGGAATTAAATATTAGAATAAACATTTTTATTTATTAATATTTGATAAAAAAAATTTACATTATTAAAACAATAATATTATTTATTAAATATATAAAATTATAAATAAAGTTTTAATAAATATAATTTTAAAACCGCAAAATGATACCTGTTTATAACTATTCGTTGTATGAGGTAGAGAGGTATATGCAGTTTAATAGTCAGGGATAAAAGAAAATTGGAAACTAAAATAAAAATCAGCAGAAAGTTTCGATGAAAAAAAAAGAGGAATAAAAGGAAAAGAATTTAAAAGAAGCTATTTCTTTATTACAGAATTAATACTAGGAAAAAGATTAGAAGTTGTATGAAAGGAATTTGGAGCCAGAATTAGACGGGTTTTTAACGGGGTTAGAATTTGATGATTTGAAAAGACATTATGATGATTTTAATTTTGCAGATCTAGTTATTTCTTTTCCAAATCCAGATTCTACAGAAAAAGATGCGGAAATAAAAAATTAAAATTAAGCAGTTACTTTTATAGAAGCAGAAAAATGTTTCGATGAAGTTTTAACTGTCATGGGAACTGAGGGGTACTCCAAATCTTAGCTGAAAACTGACAGAGAAGCTTTTTTATATTCTTTTCTGCTTTTAAAAGATTATTAGGGTAAAAAAAAAGTTTAAAAGACATAAGTTTAAAATAAAAATTAGTAAAACAAAAGTAAAAAAAAAGACTATCAAGCATATTTGGATATGATAGAGGAATAAATATTATAGTTTTAAATAGAAAATAATAGCAAAATAACTTAAGACGATATAAACAGCATAATTTACAGCGAATAAAATTTAAAATAGCTGATTAAAATAAAATTATCAGATAGTTCATAATTTGTTGACGTTAAAAAATGTTATTCTTAAGGAGGATTTTTGGAAAAGAGAATTTATAATTAGGATTAAAAGGATTTTGACTGGGTTTGCAAAAATGATCCTCCTAGAGATTTTTTAACGCTAATAAGAAATTATATAACTATTAAATTAACAAAAAGATCGAATTTGCACTGTAGATAATTTTTATCGAGCACAGGAAAAGAAATTTTTATGATTATTAAGAGTAATGAATAGGTTCTCAAAGAAGAAGCTAAAAATTCAAATTTGACAAAATAATTAGAGTTAGGTTATGCAGATCTTTTTAGTTTGGAGCCTTGTGATAAATTTTTCAGACCTTTAAGGCTAAAAAATGAAGTAAGAAACGCAGTAAAATAGGTAAAAGAATAGTTGCAAGGAAATTTGGATTATAATAAGGGAATAAATGACAAATTTGAAATAACTGATGAAGATATGAATATTGAAGAAGAAGCGAAAAAAGTTTATTTAAATATAAAAAAGTGGGATAAAAATGAAAGGTGGATAAATATTGCTAAAAAGCAAATGGAGGTCGATAAGTGGCTAGAAGAATTATCATAGGATTTAAAAATTGATACATCCTTTGAAAAAACCACAATTATAAATGACTATAAGCATACCACAGACTAGGAATGGAATGCATATTTTATATATCTTTGCTATTTGTGCTACTTTTCCAAAAAGGTGAAGTAATTACTGCATATTGGAAATTAAGATATAAAAGAATAGTCGTTAAGAGGGGGAAAAACAAATATTATTGAAATGAATAAAGGTTTTCTATATAAACTAATATTTCGAAAAGCATTAGGAGACGCAAATTAAATTCACAAACAGACTCATGGAAAATTTGCAAGTTCGTAAATTTTGAAAACATTATGGAATAGACTAGGAATGGACGGACCTATTTCTCCCTATACTGACTATTTCTAAACAGTTAATAACGACAAAGAGGACACCATTTGGAGATAATATGAAGTTAATGAAAAGGGATACAGGTCAATATTTTTAAACATGGAGAAAATAAAAATAACGAATTAAATAATATAGAAATAAATAAATATAAGTAAACTTGTGCAGCAAGGTTATTTGGTCAAGTACAACCCAATTCACGATTAGTATTAACTTAAAGGAGAGAACAAGTAGCCCTTTTTTTAGACTTTATATTAAAATAATATGATGATTGAAAAAGAAACTACGTAGTCAGAAATCCTACTTAAATAAATGTTCGCTTTAATGAAAGACGAGGCCGAGTCGACGGATTTTGATTCGGAATCGCTTTTATAAGAAACTTAATTCGACAAGTATAAACCGTGGAATTTGTCTATAGACTCAATTAGAGATTATTTTGGGGAAAAAATAGCCATTTATTTCAACTTTTTAATTTTTTATCTTTATCATTTAAGTTATATGTCTGGAATTGCGCTGGCTATGCAAATAATATAGGGTGTAGGGAGCTATAGGTTTGTGGAGGCAGCTAACATATTTTTTTCCATTTTGATTATTGTTTGGTCCACGATGTTTATAGAATTTTGGAAAAGAGAGTAGGTCATATTTTCTTTAAAATATGGATAGTAAGATTTCGAAGAAGATGAAGCCGAACGACCCTCGTTTAAAGGAAACTATATTAGAAATATCACAAATGACGATATGAATGAAAAATATTACTCTCCTACGAAAAGAAAATTGATTATGTTAATTTCTGTTTTAGTTTCTGTTTCTATTATTGGATTAGTTGTAGCATGTGTTTTTTTAATTTTTACATTTAAAAGTTACTTAATTGATAAAAATTATCCATTTTTACAAAATATTGTCATTAACTCAAATACAGTACCAGCTGCTCTTAATGCTATTTAAATCGGAGTAGTCAATATAATTTATGAAATCATAGCCGAAAAATTGAATTCTTGGGAGAACCACAAAATTTTATCATCTTATGAAAATTCATACATTGCGAAAATATTTTTATTCCAATTCTTCAATTTATTTAATTCATGTATATTTATAGCATATTTATCACCTTTGTTTGAGAATTTGAAATTATGTGAATATGATTCTGGAAAAGAAAACTGTTTCACTTAATTATCTTTGTAAATTGGAGTAATATTTTTGGCAAACTTTTTGAAAAACTTTGTTGAAATTGGAAAACCATTAATAATGAAATGGGTAAAAAAATATACAAATAAAAGTTTGATTGATTAAAAGCCAGTTTAGCATCCTTTTATGAAAATTGACAGCTACATTGAAAAATAATCAATGCTGGAGCCTTATTAAAAAAACAGCAACATCGACGGCACAATTGAAGACTATATGGAATTGGCAATTCAGTTTAGTTTTTTGGCTTTATTTGGTGTTTCTTTTCCCAGCAGTTTTATATTGGCATTTTTAAATAACATAGCCGAAGTTTAAGTCGACAAATACAAAATGATTAATTTAATCAGAAGGCCGATGCCGTCAGGAGCCAGTAATATAGGAACGTGGCTTTTAATCTTAGATGTAATTACTTTTTGCAGTATATTTTCAAATGCCGGACTTATTGCCTATACGAGTCAACCTATAGTTAGGGGAAATTTCAGACTCATCAATATGGGCGACGATTACGTTTAGGACGAAACTGATTAAAGAATAATTGTTTTTAGTACCTTACTTATTGTATTTTTGGCAGTAAAATATTTATTGAGGTTTATAATTCCCGACGTACCTTAAAAAGCTGTGGTGTTAAACAAAAGACATAAAATTACTATTGACACCGTTGTAAGAGGGTTTTAAAAATCGGAATAAAAAATATACAAAACTGCTAAATTAAACTTCAATATTGGCGGAATAATTTATTCTCACTTTCCAGACTAATAAAGTAATAATCAGTAGTAATAATAATAATGAAAATATGAAATATTTTGCTTAATTTACTTATTATAACTATTTTATTATATATTAAAAAAATATATTTTATAGTATTTACACTTATAAAATATTTATAATAATGTTGATTTTATAGTTCAAAATTTTACCATTATTATTATAATTAATATTATTATTTAACAAATAGAATATACTAATTATAATTTATTAAATTATTTGAAGCAAAGTTTTTATTAATTAACTAATCATAAAAATTATATTTCTTTATATAAGTGAAATTCCCGTATTATAAAATATATATATATCATTTTTTGAAAATATCATAGTTCATGAAAAAAATATAGCGATAATATTTATAAATTATAATATAAACATATTATTAACATTCAAGTTTATAAAACTTTAAAATAATTAATAAAATAAAATAATAAATTTTAAATCGAATAATAAAATCCAATATATAGCAAAAATAAATCATCAAGAAAATAAAATATGGGAGCCGGTGAAAGTAAAAGTAATAACCCTACCTAAGAAGGAGAATAATAAGATGAATTATATAACGAAGACCACTATTAATATATTGGGTAATATTAAGACCCTAGACTAGGGGAAATAAAATTGGTAGAACATAAATAAACCAAAGGTAAATAATTTTAATAATAATTAATAAATAAAAAATAAGATTTCTTAAAGTAATGTTGGATAAATAAAATTAATATATTTATAAAAAATAGTCAGACTAGCAGTTAAAAGTAAACATTGTACTACAAAAGAAGAATGGGAAGCTGAAACCTAACAATTAGAAGGATTAAAATATATTTCTCATCCTAACATTTTGAGAGTGGTCGATATTAGAACTGAAAAAGATGAAGGCTTTTGTGGATAAGTCTATTTATTAAGAACTGTCTATGAATACATAAATTTCGATTTAGAGTAAACAAAACCCAAATAATTAATTAAACAGTTAAATAAATTTTAATTTCGATTTTTTGCTGAATCTACCATAATAAACCGTTTTATATTAAAAATTTAATAATATATTTTTTGTTATTCAAAAAGGTAAGAAACCCTTTCCAGAGTCCACGCCGATACCGAAGAAAGATAGTACTATAGTGAAGAAGAAATTGTTCACCTTTTATAAAATGTTTTGGCTGGCCTCGAATATTTAAGAGAAAGGGATATTATCCACGGAGATATTACTTCTAAAAATATATTAATTACAAACGATATAAACGGAAATAAAATCCACAAATTGCATATCCCTTTATACACTAACTAACAAAATCACTATGCAAAAGTTCTTAGATAAGAAGAAGAAGCAGTTTATTTATCTCCTTAATAATTTGAAGCCTTGGGATAATAACAAATTAACCCAGACTTAGACTAGGAAAAAGCCTAAATTTTTGCCTTAGGTAATAAAAACCATTTTAATTATTTAATAAATGCTTTTATTTAATCTTAATTACAAATAATAATTTATTAAATACTGTAGTTTTACTATATTAAAAATAAAAATTTATTAAATGCTTTAATATATATTTATCAATAATTATTTAAATGATGTATTTAATTTATAGTTTAGTTATTGCGATATTTTTTATATTAAATACATAAACTAATTTTTAAATTACTAAATCAAATAGGTATAATTGGTTTGTAAGTAGCGTTATTAGAGGAAACCAATAGTTGTTATAATTTTTAAGACTATTCCATTTAACACGACGTAGTTTAGGCAAAATTATAATAAATTGCTGATAGATACTCTGAATAATTAGCTCATATTTTGATAAGCTTTTTGGAAACTGACGTAAGCACTAGAGCTACTTTCTAAGAAGGTTTAGAATAATTATCTTAACACCCATAAGCTAAAGATATAACTGCCGAAGTTGTCTAAGATTTCTAACAATAATCTCCTTTAACCTAATAATTAATTAATTCTCAGCATTAATAACAGGTAATCAATTTTATTTTTATCTATCTTGAATATTAATTTAAATTACGTATTAATTTAGTTTAAATATATAGGAATAAAACCAAGAAACAAACTAATCGTAATAATAAGTAGAAAACTTTTAATAGTTTGAGCCTTAGTATGATAATTAAGAAGGTATGTAGAATTAAGAAGTAAATGAAGTTTAAGAAGAGGAAGAGGGAAATATAGCATAAAAGTAAGAGTTGCATGCTGTACCATATTTCTCATAATCTCAAGCTTCTCCAAATATTAAGAGTAAAGTAAATGTCAATGCCAATACTCTAAATGTCAATGCCACTAGCAATAATAATAATATTACTTATGTAAATAATTAAGTTATTTTTTTATTTTCTTTTAATCATATTACTATTAAATGAAATTAAAATTCAAATTAAAAATTAATTTAAAAGACCAATGATTAACTATAAACCTCTATAAAAAATATTGATCAAATGTATAGAGAAGCAGTGAACAGAAGTGATGAAAGTAAAAGCAGATATGATTCAAACATTCAATTAAGATCATTTTTAAAAGAATTATTGGATGATGAAATTTTTGTACCAATTCACTAATCTCCATAAAAAAAAATTAACTACTCTAAAACCAAGGTAAATAAATCTACCAGATAATTCAGGGCTGATTAATAATGGAAAATTTGAGCTATATTATCAATATAATTATAATTTACAATATATTTTGTTAAAAATCCTTTTTGAAGAATTTATTATAATATCATATTTATATATATATTTTTTATATACATTTTCCCAGCTTTATAAAAGAATATAAATATATACAATGTTTTTCTATCGTATACTTATAAATAAAATTTGCATCAATCAATATTCAATTCAAAATTAAAAAATTAAGATAAAGATAAGAATTCATTTTTAGCCAGCAATTTCTTAAGTTAATTTATTTGATACTCATCAAAATTTATTTAAATACACTATAAAATGACATTTTTTTGAAGTAATTTAATTAAAAGTTTCCACCCATTTAAATTTAAATTATTTTCTCTAATACTTAAATTTTATAACGAGTAATTATTCATTAGACTATCAAAAATAACCTCTAAATATTCTTATCTAATTATAAATAATATATTAAATAAAAAAAAAAAAGTTATAAATTAACTTTATATGTAAATAACCTTTATATAAATTATGCTCCAATATTATCAATAACAAGACTTTCTAGAGTTATATAGCTGTTAATATTTTGACAAAAATTAGAAAAAGATTTCAAAGAAAAGTTATTTTATGATATATTTAAAGTCAAGGGCTCAAAATCTTCAAAATTCATTTTTTGATAATCAATTTATATTTGAGATAAAAAAGATGTTAAAGAATATATACCTCTATCACTTAAACCCGTATTCTTAAAGCTCAAATATTTTACCTCAATAAACTTTGGTGTTTTATTTGCATCTTTTTACGAAGTTTTTGATTTCGAATTTTAATTGTTTTCGAAATCATTATCTTAATTAAAATTTCCATATATTTTCCTATAAATTATGGTAATTTAAAAATTATAAAAAAAAAAATAGATTTTATTTGTATTTACTCTTTCAAATTTTTTGTGAATAATTTTTAACGTTTTTATAACATATTTGTAATTTTTATTAAACCATCGTCTCCTATATTATTATTGTCTAAAATTAATTCTTAAATTTATTCCCCACTTGGACCAATTAAAAAACAACACAAGCTTTCTACAAATTCTTCCATTTAATTTGTCTCAACTACACTTAACATATTAGGCGATAAAATATTTGTCTAATTTTTATAATCAATATCACAACTATTATAAATATTAGATAAATTAAGTTTATTAATTTTAATTTTATTTTTCGAATAAGTTTATTATGACAATTAATAAAACATTTATGAAATAAACTTCAATTCCAATTATGATTAAGATAAATTTAATTCCTAAACCTAACTATAAAGTAAACCCTGCGTAATTATTTCAATAAATTGTTTTTGGTAATTTAAAATATAATTAATTTGATAGTGCAACTTTTATTCAAGAAAGTCTTATTTAATTTTCTTGAATTGAAATACATCATTAGAAAAGTCTATTTTTGTTTAAGTTTCATCTTTATCAGACGAAAAAAACTATAATATTTAGGTCATTTAATTTTTTTATTAACCATTATAATTATTAAAAATAATGAAATGGTTAGTTAGGGCTTTTAATGCTATTTAAATTGATATATGCTCTTTCCACATTTACCCCACCTGAGAACGATCGTAATAAATATTTATATGTATTTTATTATCAAATTTTATTTTAAAAAATTTCTTTTTATTATTAATAAATTCATCTACAAGTATTTATGGCTTAATTACTATTTAATGAGAATAAGTTTAATCTTAAATTTTATCATATATCTAAAGATTCCACCCATTTTATACTATCCATTTAAATTAAAAATTTTGAGATATACTTTTATTTTGCAAATCTTTATTATTTTTGGGTACATTTAAAAAATTATTTTATTTATCGTTGCTTTCTTTTAATAATTTATTTTCAAATTGAATATATCCTGACGCTTATTTTATAATAAAATCCTAGTAAAATTATTCATATTTTATCTAATCGTCATTTTTACAAAGTTATAAGTTAAATTCTTATAATAAATCTATATATTTCGATACACTATTGAATTCACTTTCATAAAAATCTATCTAATTTTTTTTAAATTTTTCTTAATCTTTTATTTATTAAATTTAATTTTTTAAATTGAATATGGAGCTTTAAACAGTATTCTTTTAATTTTTCTTTCGTTAAATAATTTAATTATAATCTTGTCTTGTAATATCTATAAATGTACTATAACTCTCTATCAAATGAGGTATTAATCTAGGAAAAATTAGCTCCTAAAGTAAATATTGAACATTTTCTTATTCTTTTAACTTTTATAATAATCTTTATTTAATATTTTCATCAACTGTTTATTAAAAACTATGACCGGAAACATTTTATTATTCATTAACACTGTTAATTTTTATTTAGTATTAATTTTTAGAGTTATTTTAAGCTTAAAATATATTCTAAAATTAAATTGTTTCGTTTATCTCATTATTTATACGAGATAGTTAATTTTAAATTTCTTCTTCCAAATTATAATTATGATATATATTTTATTGATAGTTTTATTTATATTCTGATAATTTTGGAGATAAATTAATTTTATTGAATGGTTTTTATTCATTTTTATAAATTTATTGATTATTTAAATCTATTAAATCTAGATTTTTTTATCAAGATTAATTTTTTTGAAATAAATTTTAGCAATCTTAAAGTTAATTATGCTATTTGATAATATTATTTTAAGGTATTCTTTCAATATTTTAATTACTACTTATAGATTTATTCCTAAGAGTATATAATTAGTCTAACTGCGCCTTTTGCTATTTAATTTTCAAATTTTAGTTTTATATTTTCAAGATTTTAGGGTTACTTTAATCATTTTATTACTGTTATAATAAGCTTTAGTTTTAATCATTGACCTATTGCTTTTCGTAATATTTTTATAATTTTTATAGAGTTTATTAAATATAGGCATCCATATTCATTTAAATAAAAAAAATTTGCAAATTTTTATTTGTTAAAAATTCTAATTAATAATAAATATAAATAGTTATGAAAGCAAAAATATTATTAAATTAATTTTGATGAATTCTACAATTTAAAAAATTAATTTTATTTTATAATGTTTACTGTATTTTATTTATAAGACTTTTTAATTCTGATAAAAGCCAGTTTAAAATTCTTATTTTTTAAAATAATCTTCATCTAATGCCAAATTTAATTTATAAAAAATTAAATTTTATATTAAAAATAAATATTATTTCCTTTAAATTATTTACTTATATCTAGCTTAGTTGTTTGACATATTCTTATTTAGATAATTAAATAAAAAATAAATAAAAAAATAAAAATATAGAAAAATTTTTTTTAAATTTTACTTGAATTAAAAGATGATAAAATTATTTCTTATCCTAGTCATATTTTTAAATTATGTTTCGGCATGGTGGCGTAAAAATAAAATAAATTATTAATTAAATAATGGGTTGTTATTTATTCTAGAATTTTAATATTATATTAAACATAAATAGAAAATGGTCATATGATTGCAGCTTAGATAGCTGAGTTAGTTTTGTAGTAAAATCACCCAGAAATTTATGATATTGCCAATTAAATGGTTTTAGCAATGAATGGCCTAGATTCAAATCTCAACGATAATTTTGTTACCTCATCTGTTTGGGCCGATGATATAAAAGATAAAGCAATGAATTTTTGGGTAAAAAATAATTTTTTTTTTTAAATATTAATTTAAATTATATTAATATATTCTGTAATATAATTCAAGGAATCTTGGCATTTTTATGACAGACCTGTTAAGTATATATTAAAATAAAATACATTTAATTTTTTTAATATTTCTATTATTTATATTAATTAAATTTACTTTTAGTCCTGATGGTATTTATTTGTAGTAAGACCCTATTGAAGCTGAAAGTAATGCATGTACAGCATTAGAAAGAGCAGTTGATGAAATTATGAATTCAGATGGAACCAAAATAACAGCTTAAAAAACAATTATGATAAGGTATATAATTCACATTGTTGGAGATGTACATTAACCATTACATTCTAGTAATTTATTTAATGAAACATACAATGACTCAATTGGTGATATGGGGGGAAACTTACTGAACATAAGTACATTTAATTTATAAAAAAAACATAAAATATCTCGAAATTATTTTTACTTTTTGTATTTATAGTAACAATTGATGGAGTGAAAGAAAATTTACACGCATATTGGGATTAAGGAGCCGAAGTTTTTTAGACTCCAGATTTTAACCCAATTCCTAGACCATTAAGTTAGTAAAGCAAGTAAAAACATGGCAAATAATAAATTAATTTTTTATTAAAAATCTATTATTAAATAAACTTTTTTAATCTAATTTTTTTAGGTAATATTTGATATAGTGGTCTTAAAAATTAATGGAAAGTTACTCTATTGAAAGCTTTGGAAATCTTGTCAATGATTTAGATATATATAATTGGACTAAAGAAAGTAAAATAATATTTATAAAAATATACTATTTTATAATTTTAATATGAGTTTTTATTAATTATAAAATAGGTTGGGAATTTGCAAAAAATACTACATATCCATTAATGTTCGAAACTAACCAATTAGATGAATAATATCATAAAAATGCTTAAGAACTTTGTAAATCTAGAGTAACTTTAGCTGGATATAGATTGGCCAATTTATTAGTTGACATATTATAAGGGTATGTAGTAGAAACATCATTTAATAATTAAGATAAAATATAAAATTCTTATCTAGAAGAATAAGTTAAAGAAAAATATTAAAGCATATTTACATATCGTAAAAAATTAATAGAATGAGTAAATATTATTTACATAATGAATATTATTGATATTTTATAGATAATTTAAAAACAATTTAAATAAATTATAATCTTGTAATAATAAATTTTAAAATTAAAAATTATATTTTTATTAAAACAATATATGAAAACAATTTAAATTATATTTAAGTATTATAATTAATTTTTATATGGCTTAAAATATCAAAAATATTTTTATAATAAATCTATAGGAGATTTAATTTTGTTCCAACAATAATCTAAATAATCACTTTTCCATGTATTTTCTACTTATATAAATCCTGATTAAGACTCTAATTTAGATTAATTTTATGTATTTTGTATTTAATTACGGTGAAGGTCTTATATTACTTTTACCATTTGGACCTTATCCAATTTATGATCAGATTAATAATTTCTATTATTATAATACCTATATTAAAAGTGATTAATATAAAAATAAATTTAAATAAATTTTTAATATAAAATATTACTCTTTAATATCCTAGTACTAAAATCCTGTTAAATCTTATATTATTTAAATCCATCTATTATTAATTTCAGTTTTTAACTACTCATGTAAAGACAATATAACTATTCCTAAAGAATATATGTCATCTTTTTTATCATAATATATAATATCTTATTTATTTAAATATTTTTAAATCATCAACCTAGGATGTATAAAATTATTTCTCAAATTTTTGTAAGATAAAACACTTATTTATTTTGATAATTTTTAAATTTCAACAAACTGTTCTTCATCGAAATCTTCTTCTATAGAAAACTACGAGTCTAAATTCATCTCAACCTAACTGTCACTTTTTTAATTTTGCTGAAAATTAATTATATATAAATTAAAATTATATTTATAAGCGCAAACTTAATTTTATATTACTTATTTTGAGGCTATTTATTTTGTTAAACCAAAATCACAAATTTTAACTTTATATTCAGATTTTGATGGATTTTATGTATTTATAACCTTTCTTATAATAATATTATCATCTTTAAAATCTCTTAAAAGCACATTTTTTTCTTCATGAATATAATGAAGAGATTCTAAATTAAAAATATTAAAATAATTATATCTAATTTTATAAAAAAATTAAACATTTTACTTAGTAGTTAGTATAGTATTGAATCAATAAATTCTATTTTTTGCTGCTAGCTTTTAAATGCATAAGTGCCCTTATTATATTTCACAAATTGTCTTAAATCTGAAATAAATTCAATTTTTTCAGATTTTTTAATACCGAAATCTCCAAAGTATTCAAAGACCAATTTTACTGATTTATATATTAAATGTTCTTTTTTATTATTATTTTATTCCTTTTTATTAATTTTATTATTCAATTTTGCTATATTTTTTTTAGAGTTTACACCATCCTTAGCATCGTCTTAACTATAACTATCCCTTCTACCCTCATCTTTTTTTTAACACATTTATTCGTATAATAACTAGCTATCATATTATTAGTTATTAAGTTAGTTAGATTTTTATTTTATAATTTCTTATTTTTCTTATTTCATTAATATTACTCCTATAAATTACGATATATATTCACTGTTATCTTTAGATAGATTAAATGATTATTTTATTTCTCTTTCTATATTTCTTCTTTTTCCTTGTTTTTAGTCATCTTTTATATCATTATTTCTAATACCTGATAAAATACTAAGCATTTCTTCTTCTTGCAAAATTAAATCAATTTTTTTAGTTTCGTATTAGCCCTTTTTTATTCTTTTCTGTTTTGAAATAAAATATATAAATAATTAAAATAATTTAATTCAAATAGTAAAAAAATAAATTTAGAATATTACTTAAAGTTTTTCTGTAAAAGTTTTGACGGCCAATAGTTTTTCTAAATTTGTATCATAATATAAAGATACTTTACCAAATGAACCCCCACCTAAAAGTTATATTTCTTTATAAAAATACTCAAAATACTCTTAACTAATATCCAGTATACATTTATTATTAGTGCAAAATAGGCTTTTTTATTGCATTTTTGATATTTCCAATTATTTCAAGCTATCGTCTATATTTGTTTTTAACCAAATCGATTTAATTCCTACTATGTCTGGTTCTTCTTCTATATCTTAAAGAACTAATTTTTATATTTCCTATAGTTCATCACTCTATTTATTTATAATAGCTTCATTAATTTCCTCATTTACCATTTAATTATGAAATTCTTCATTTTTTTATTTAATTCTGTAGTTATACAAATCTTCTAGCTTATAAAAATAACCATAGTTGCACTCTTTATGATGCCAAGTTTATTATTTGGATTTTTAATCTTATTTATTAGATTAGTAAAAAAAAGTCATTTCGGCAGGAATTTACAAATCAAAAGAAAAATTAAAAATATACTGATATTATAGTATATTTTAGTCTAAAAACTTTTGCTTTATATCAATTTAAAAATTTTGGATCTTAAAACTATCTTCTTATATAAGTTTAATTTATTACTGGTAATTATTTTATTCTTAAAGTAACAACTTTTGATAACTTTTATTATTTTTCATTTGGTCCAATTTTTTATTAACTTATTATTTTCTAAGTTCTATGTATTATTTTTACTAATGTATTAAAAATTTTTTAATATTTTTCTCGTTGTGAAACATAAATTTGTGGAATTTTTCATAAATTAATTATTTTATTAATGGATACTCATTTTTACTTTATTTTATTAATTTTTAATTCAATCCCCTTATTATGATTATTTAAATTCCCTCAAGACAATAAATTTTATCTTAATTAAAATTATAAATTATTTATTTTAATAAAAATTTATAGATTTTGATAAACTACCTTATGAAGAAAAACTACACTCATTTTAACTATCATCACTTTTTTTATTATTCTCCTATAAAATTTACTCCATTAAAATATAAGTTTTTTGTAGAAATTGTATTATAAAGTTATTTTTTTATTTTTATTTTTTAGAAAGTATAATGATTTTAATTTGAGAAATTTATTTTATTTAATTCTTATTTTAAAATATTTTCCACTATGAATAAAATTAATAACAATTTTAAAAATATTCATCATTTTAATGAGTTTCTGATATTACTTTTAAACACCGATATAAATATATATAAGAATAAAAATAATATACTTTTAAATAATTTTTAATTTATTTTAAGATTTTAAAAAAATCGTAAAAAATAAAATTTATTTAGGCTGATGAAAATTTGAAATGATACAGTTTAATCTTGCTAATTAAATTTTAATTTTCTTCAATTATATATAAATTAAAATAAGAATTTTTATTTTATTAAATCTAATTAAAGTTCAATGTCAACTTAAATTTTGAAAACTATATTTTAATTTAAAAACTAATATTAAGTTTAAAAATTATATATTCAATTTATATCAATAAAATTAAACCGATGCTATGATATATAACTCCATAATTTATAAAGAAATAAAATAATTTGTATTTATTATTTATTATATAACAATTATTTGTATTTAGCCATACCTAAAATTTATTAAATTACATATATATTTTCTAAATAAATTATTAAATAGTAATGTTATTTGTATTTAATCTTATTATTTTTGAGATTTCTAAAATTTTATTTAACATTAATTATTTAGATAATATATTAATTTTTTTATTATATAATAATATGTATATATCTGTGATATATAATTATAAAAAATAAGAAAAATTAATTGTACTAATTTCGATATATAATGTACGCTTTATATAATAAAATTTAGTTTAATTTCAATTAATAATATTACAAAATATTACATAAATTTAGAAATGATATATTACACCAAATAATTTTTCAGATTTTATATATCGTATATAATTGTATACTTTAACATTATAAATAGTCATTATATCTTGTATAATATACATTCCTAAAAATTTTAATATAAAATATCAAAATTATAGACATATTTTTAGTAATTTTAATTCTTTAAAATTTAATCATTCTTTTTTTCATATTAAATTATTTTCCTTCATATTTATATCTAACAATATTCATTTCTAATTATTTCATTTAAATAGGTTGAGAAATACAATCTGATATCACCATTATAGAAATTTAATTATAATATATTTAATTAAATATATTATAAATCCCAGTAATTTTTAATTAAATTTTAATGTATAAATCTTAAATATAAAAAATTAACATTCTTTTAGTTTTTGAATATTTATAATTTTTTTAATTGAAATAAATATGATTTTTTAAATAAGTAAAAATACTTATTTCAGTTATCTTAAACTTTATGTGATAAAACATATAACAAATTTTCCATATGCTTTTAATCTTTAATATAATAGTTTGCATGAGATGGTTTTAAATCTACTACTACTGGATAAACATTTATATTCTAATTAAATTTAATAATTTATTAAAAGAAATATTATAATTACTTTTTTATAAAATTTAAATATTACTTCTCTAAAATAATGCAGAATTTCATTTTTTAATAGATTTTTTTGTATTGACTAAAACATTTCCTCTCCTGAAGGTCCTCTACCGCAACATAAAATAAAATCTATAGGACCTTGTTTTACATATTTTTAAACAATAATTAAATCAATAAATGTTCCCTAATATTAAGTTTAAATTAAAATAATATCTATTTTAAAATAGTGACATTTTAGTTTATATATTAATTACTTTATTTATACCATAGGATCTTACTTCTACCATAGTATTTTAAATTATAATTTATACGTCGTACTCTTCAGTTACAATATTTAATTATTCAATAAGTTTTTCTTGTTATTTTTATGCAAATATTTGATTAACACCCTAGCAAGACCAAATTATTGATGATTCTTTATTAAATATTTTTGAGCCTTAGGTTCTCAGCACAAAATTTTCCATTACTTGAAGAACCTTAACTTTCCATGAAACATCAATGTCTTTTAAATACTCCCAGTCTTCGGAATTTTATTCCTCGTAATTGTCTATTTTTGTATTTTTTATTGACTATTCCCTAGTTTAATTCAGATTTATACTTGGATTTTAAATAAAATATTCTTTGCTTCCGCTATGAGATCTTTATAGTGTTCTTTCCTTCAGATCTTTAAGAATTAAAGATTTTTTCAATAAAAATGATAATTAACTGTTTTTTTTATTTATTTATTTTTCTTTATCCATCTCCAAATCATTTTCTTTTGCATTTGCAGTTTAATTCTCACTTTCATTTTCATTATCTTTTGATTATCCATTTTATTAAGATAAATTACTTGTAATTGCATTATTTGAATATAGTGTTTTTTCCATTAAAATTTTATTTAGTTCTTTTAATTTAATTTCACCTTTATGTTAAAATTCATCCAGTTAAATACTACTTTAATTTTCTTTAGTCCATATCTATTGCTTTGTGTTATTTTAATTTTTTTCTATTATCTACTTTATCTTTTATAATGGTGTTTTTTATTTAACAACTTTATAAATATACCCAGATTCACAAGCCAATCCTAAATTTGGTACTTTAGAAAACCATATATCTAAAAATTCTTTTGGTAATTCTGTAATAATAAAAACCGTATTCTTTTTGTCCTATGCTAAAAGTTATATGGACTCAAAAATTTTTTCGCTTGGCTTTGATTTAAATTTTTTTACTACATCTTATTTTATTTTTACATAATTATATTTCTATTCATTAACTATGGTTCCTATAAAAATTTAAATTGTAGGAATTGTACTTTAAAATAATATACAATAATATAAAAAATAAATAACAGTTTATATAGCTTTTTATAAAATTTATAAAATTATAATAACTTATAAAATGATACCTTCAAAACCAAATAAAAAAAGTCTGTTTTCTGATTAAGAGTATGATTATTTTACTAAAGATATATTCAGCTTTTTAAAGTTTAAATTATGGGCTATTTTCATGAACTGGGTTCCTTAACCAAGACCTAAAAACATAATTTAATAAAAAGATTGGCATTTTTTATATTTATTTTACCCGTCAAATGAAAGTTAACCATAAAACGTTAACTTCTTTTAAATTCTGTAATACATGTTTATATCCAAAATTAAGAATTATTTTCTTATTATATAATTTTTTTATCTTGGTTTAACGCTTAAATAAACCTTTGTGTATCTGTACTTTATAAGATTTCATCTATGACTCTTTTGAAATCATTATAAGACAAAGGATTGAATTTATATAGAGAATGATATAATTTATTTTTATTATTTAAATCAAAATACATACACTAATTAAATAAAATTTTTTAAAATAATAAAAATTATATAAATTTATTATTTTTTACCGCTCCATTTTTATGGTTATTAACTAACATAAATTCATAAATAAATATATCTGTTAATGAGTAATTAGATGTTTTTAATAAAATATTCGCATTATAGAAATACCTAAATTTAGTTAAAAAAATAATTTATTATTTGAATATTAGTAAAAATTAAAAATTGCTTACGCTAATCTGTGATATTATGGCTTATAATCAAATATTATTTCAACTTAGTTTGGATAATTTTCAATTATTTATTGTTTTAGTTCTAAAATCTCTTTGTAAATTTAAAGTTTTCCTTCAT
Organism: Pseudocohnilembus persalinus; assembly: GCA_001447515.1. Taxonomy (NCBI): domain Eukaryota; phylum Ciliophora; class Oligohymenophorea; order Philasterida; family Pseudocohnilembidae; genus Pseudocohnilembus; species Pseudocohnilembus persalinus. Next base: position 89,977 of record LDAU01000198.1, read on the forward strand.
CTTTTAATGAATGTTCTCTCATTATGATTAGTTATACGAATTTTATATTAGGGTATTCTTTTAATAGTTTTTTAACTAATTTCATTTTTAGAATTAAATTTGAACTTTTTTGTAAATAGTCAACACCTACTATCAAAGTTTTTTTTCTATAAATTTCTGCAATTTATTATTATAGCCCATTAAACATTATGGAATCTAGTTGTTAAAATATGGACCTGACATTAACACCTTTATAAAAAAGTTGTTAATTATTATTTTTATATTTAAATAATATTTACCAGGATGTTTCATATTGACAACAATATTTCTCCCCTACATGTTAAACTATAATATACCTCTTCTTGAATATAATTTTATTCCATAAATTTACCTTACGATCGGAAAAAAGTTTATAGATTACTCATATTCAATAAAGTTAATGAGATCGGCATTTAATATGGCATTAATTAGATCTTTGTGATAGGGGAATATACTAAATGTCTATATATGTGGAAATTTTCCGTATGAAAAATAAAGAATGGAAGGTTTCACTGTATAAAATGAAATATAACTAATAGTAAGTAGTATTCTATGGTCAAGGAAAAATATATAAGAATTTTCGTTTTACAGTTTTCTAATTGCTTCGCTAAATTTTTTACATATTTCCTAAAAAAGCTCCCATAGCTCCGTTTTGGTATTTTCTAATGTCATATCAGTACCATCTAATTCATTATTCATCATTGGATCAAGCTATAATTAAATATAAAAAATTTAATATGATACCTGTTGAACTTTAATTAAAAAATTATTTATATTTACAACAGGATAACAAAATTCCAATAAAAATTTATCAATTTTTTCGTTTTCAATAAATACTGGCAAACAGTTATAATTTCTGAGTTCTTCTTCAATTTGAGGCCACTAATCTGGGCTAAATTCGTAATAATTGCTAATTATACCTATAAATATACTTTTAAAAATTATTTCAATATAGATAAAACAAATTCTTTAGCTTTTAAATGCAGTGTATAATTTATTAATACCTATTTGGAAATGCTTAATAATAGTGGTATAATAATGTGTCGTCATCAAACTAAATAGACCATTAATCACTAGCATCAGAAAAAATTATTTTTAAAGGAAGGAAAAAGTGGCAAAATAAAATGTTATCCATTTCTGAATGCTTAAAGTTATAAAAATCATTGTTAGACTCTCCCACTAAGTCATATAGACTTTCATTTATTGAAATAGTTTTTATTTTCTATCTTTTTTTAAAATAAAACTTATCGTTAATGAATAATATATTATATATCTACTTATTTATATTAAATATTATAAATGTTTACTTTTTTAAATTTTTACTACCATACATTTTATATATATCTTTAAGTTTATCAAATTAAATATTAGACTATATATTATCAGTATTATTATAACTATCCTTAATCACTTATTACGAGGGCGAATCATCAAAATCTTTATTTATTTTTTATTCGCTATGAATTTCAGTTTATTAGTTTTAAATAAAAAATTTCTCTTACTCTGGTGACACATGTTAATTTTCATTTCTATATCTATTTTCAACAGTTTCAAGTTATATTTTTTGTTGTTACAATTACTAGTATTTTGATTTATTTTAAACTAAATTATTCTATAAATAAAGCAAATTCGATTTTATTTCTTCCTCAAGTTCACCCATGCTTTCTTATTTTTCCAAAAAATATTCGTTTCCTGTTCCTCTCTAATCTAAAACCTTCGGATTTTTTTATTAATTTTATTAATTATTTTATGATATCTATGTTTTATTATTTTTTTGTTTTTATACTTCTTCTACTTATTTTGCTTATTATTTTTTTTCATATTTATTTAAATTATTTGAACCCAAGTCTAAGTTACTTCTCTATTTAACAGAATTATTTATTATATTTAAGCTCTTTTTTTATTGTAAAGTATTAGGAGATACATTTTCATTTTCACAATTTTAAATTATTTCCTTTAAATGTATATTATCTTAAATTTTATTTTGATCAATTTAAGTTTTTTTTTCATTTACTATATTTTCATTTATTAAATTTTAATTTTGCTTCTAAATTTCATTAGTAATCTATTATACAACTTAATTATATTCATTTTTATTTGAATTTAAATCTACATTTTTCAACTTGTTATCTTATTCCAATAGCTATAAATTATTATCAGGTTAAAATTATAATTAATTAAAATTCTCTTACTAATTAAATTCTTAATCAATTTGTAATAAATCATATTGGTTGTCTAAATTTATGTCACCTTCTAATATAGGTGAATTATTTTGATTATACTATACTGGAATGTTATTTCTTTCGTTATTCATAGAAATTAAATTATTATTCATGTTATTTTAATCTGGATAGTATGAATCATCTTCATCGTCATATTAGTATTCAAAATCATCACTAGCTCCTCCACTTTTGGGTAAATATAAAAACAACTGAAATAAAAATTATTTTAATAACTTACCTATACTCTTCAGATGAGTCAGAATCACTATCTTGAGCTCTTTCAAAAGGGTCAAATGTGTCACTTATTACTTATTTTTTGCACTATAGCTCTATAAATGATTATAAAAACATTTACAAATACAATTATTTACTTAATTATTTTATATATATGTTTCTATTAAAGTATTATAGCCTGATAATTTTCAGGTTAGTTTTAAAAATTACTTGTAAAATTATCTAGAATCCTATCTTAAGAAGGCAAAATTTGAAATCTTTAATAAACAATTTCTCTTCCATCATAATCATTCCACATAACCTATAATACAACTTTATTATATCTTGTGTAATATTTTCTGTTCATTTGATTTGGAAATTATTCCCAATTATGCTGATTCGAATCTTCAAATTTTTTAATAAATTTAAATTCTATCTTTTTATGAGTCGGAATAATAAGCTCTTAAGGTAATTTCCATATAGGATAGTCTTTTTAAGATGTAATCATTTTTAATGCATTAAATGGATTCCAATTTCCTAATTCTGGAATATCTCCGACTATAAATACTTCTTCTTTAAATTATGTTTAACACTCTAATTCAAACTAAATTTTACATTCTTATCTAAATAAGTTTTCGTCCATTTTATTATTTTTTTATATTTATGATAACTATTTATTATTTTTTTGCAGGTGATAAACTAATTATTATGGAAACAAATTCTAATTTTACGGAAAATCTTATTAATTTTTTTAATCAGATCTTAATAAAATATTTATTATAATACTCTGCTATAAATAAATTCAACCAATATTTTATTCAGTAATATATTTAGAAAAAACTGATATATATTTAGAATTTTTATAATTATTTATTTTGTTTTAAAAATTTTTGTTTTCTAATACTTCTTAATATATTTTAATATTAATTGAATTATTTAACATAATATTAATTTCAGGAAGTTGACGTATTAATTTATAATAATTGGTAATCATTTTAAAATGTACATTCTTTTTAGAGAAATTCTCATAAGATTTCAATCTCATGTAAATTAGTATAATAAAAAAAATTTAAAATGAATTTTTCAATTTAAATGTGGTTATATATTACATAAAAAATATAATTAAATAATTTATTTTATATTATAAATTAAATAGTAATAGCATTACGCTACAGTAAATCATAAAGTTTATTTATTTATTTTTATTTTTTAATATCCAACTTAAAAAAATTAAAAGTAAATTATATAAATTATAATCAAATTTATGTTTAACTTTTATTATGTGTACTAAATATATATTTATCGACATTATCTGGTTTTGTATTTAATATAGATTCTGTAATATTATCCTATTATACTTCTTATTATAAATATTTCTCATGGCATCTTTGTAATATTCCTACTCTAAAAAATTTCATGAAACTCTATATATATAAAAAAAATAATTAATTACTACTAATAGTAAGATAAAAATAAAGTAAAGTTTACTTCAATATCATTTTATTGCATAATCTCTTCTTCACAAAATTTACACATATTTATAATTACTCCATAAATCATTTCTTCTCCCTAAAATAAAAATAAATCCAAAATCCTTTTACCAAATTCTTTTGGGCAATTATATAGCATAATTGTAAAGAAATATTAACAAAACAGAGTAGTTATATTTAACTATATTTAAATTAAAAAAGTTAGGGAAATGAATAATGTAAAAGATTTATAAATTTTTACCTAATTTTCTGTTATGTGTTTATAAATATGTGGAATTTAATCAATCATAATATTTTTCAATTTTTCCATTGCTTAAAATATTTTAGGCATACCCTTTTATATAATAAATAATTAAAACGATATGTATTTATATGATATTTGATTTAATTACATTTGAAAAAAATCCATCAATCTTCTTTTTTTTCATTATATGCACCTTTTTAAATTTATAAATTAGCTATTAAATATACAAAGTTTATATATTTTTATAATTCGTGTTTTTTGATCTATATAAAAGAATAAAAATCCCCTACTATAAATTTTCGGATTTTTTTTATTAATATTAGTATTATTTATTAGAAATCCAATTATTACCATTTATGCAAATTTGAAGATTTTTACTTCAATAAAAATTAAAAATAATAAATTAAAGACTTGATAAATACAATTTAATATATATTTTTTCATAGTAAATAATAGGTAGTATATAAATAACTAGTTTTTAATAATTTACTACCTAAAACAGAGTATTGTATTATATAGATCTAAAAACACTATGTAAATTATTCAAAAATTAATAATAATAAATACTATTATATTTATAATTAAAAATATATTTTAAATCGAATTTATTTATAAATAAATACAAGAATCCAAAATGAGTTTTCTATAAATTTGTCTTCAATTATATAAGTGTCTTCGCTTACTGATGAATTTATATTTGGATCTAAATGTATTAATAAAGCCGCGACTATAAAATTCATTCCTTAAGCATAACCTAACTCAGGATCTAAAATGGCGTATGCATTTAAAATTTAATACCTATTCCAATTATTTGATATAAAATTTTAATTAAATTTATAATCAAAATTTATATTTATTTTATTTACAAATATTTTTAAAATTCCTCAGCATTACATTCTTTGTATTCAACATAAGTTCTCAACACATCCTTTTTTATTTATCCGGCATCTTTGGAGGTAATTTTTGTTAAATCTTTAAAATTTACTTAATATTCATCTTTTAAACTTTTAACATCTGCAAGAACAAGCCATATATCTTTTCTTCTATTTAATATTGTAAATATATATAGATTAAAAATTAATGATATAGTTTAAATACACATATAGTTTTTTATAAATATGCTTGTTTCAAATATAATCATAAAATGAAAATTTATGAGTCGGTCAGATAGTTATTTAATATTTACTATATAAATATATATTTTTTTATATAGTTTACGTGCTGTATTTAATGCCTTTAAGCAAGGAATAATGTATATCTTTATATCTGAAACCATTTAGACTATTTTACATAATTATTTAATCCCAGTCTTCCTTCTTCAGAATTTATTACTATTAAGGTTTATCATAAACAAGTATAAAATCACTAAAATCATTTTCATACTCCATAATCTAGAAAAAATAATTAAAAATTTATAATAAATATAATAATTTATATTTAATATTTTATTCATTTATTACTATTTTTTCATCACTATTTTCTAGCTGCTATCCATTAATTTATAAAATTTATTTTTTGATTTGACTATCTGTAAATAAACCATTATCTTTTTAACTATTTTATATTTAAGATAAGTCACCCAAAATCTCAAATTCTTCTATAGAAATTTTCTTTGAATTTTGTGGAATTTAATTGGAATTCATGTCTATATTAATTATAATGAATTAAAGTTTATAATTAAGATTAATATGAGTAATTTTTAATTTTCAATTTTTACCATGAAAATAGGAGTCAATTAAAGTTTTTATTTTTTTCATATCAAATTAAATAATAATATTATAAGATATTAATAGTTTAAGGGAAGAATGTATCAATTTAATTTATTTATTTTTTATTTTTTTACTTTTTTTTATTTTTTTTTAATGTATTTTCAAGTTTTTAATGTATTAAGAATATTAAAATTTATAATAAATTGTAGTATGATTGATAATGGAATTACTTAATTATATCATATCAGAATAATTTATATAGTTAATAATTACAATTTAGAATTAAAATTCCTTTAACAACTAATAAAAAAAATTAATCAGTACTAATCATATAAACCAAAATTCAATATAAAAATGTTAATAAAAGATTATTATTTAAATTTATAAAATGACGCAAAAAATATTCACTTTTGTTATACGTTATTTATTTTCTCTATTCCTTCTTGTAACTAATTATCATTATCATGTTTTATTTGCAATTATATTTATTCCTGTTATTCAAATTCATCAATCTCTTCGGAATTTATACTTTTAATCTAATCTTAATCTGTATCTTCTTATTCTGATACTTGCTCAATGCTTTAATTATTATCAGTTTACACTTTACTTTATTGTTCAGGAATTTAGTTTAAACTTCCATTTTAACTTCAATTAAAAAAATATAAAGGTTAATTATACCTAATTATAAATAATAATTTATATAAATTATTTTTTACAATTCAATAATTTTTTATAATTAAGTAGACCCTATATCATTGTAAGAGAAATTTTAATCATTAAAAAAATTTGAAACTAACTCTTTATCGTATGGAATATAATTTTTTTATTAAATATGTTAATTTAATTATAGTTATTATTGATGTTGAAATTCGTCCATTTCAAGAAATCTTAAATAATCTAAATATTATTGTTCTTCTTTTTACTTATATTTTAATTATTTTTATAATTGCTATTTATGTAATTCGCTTCTCTCTTACCTTTTAAGTTATTCCATATCATTTAACTACGTACTTCCTTTGTAAGGAGATCCATTTTTAGAATCATAAATATTTTACTCATTTATTTATTCAAATTATTAATGGTTTTATTATTATAGTCCATCTTAAAAGGTTGTTTCTTTATTTTACTACTTTTATTTTTATTAAAAAAAATTATTTTGAGTAGAATTTTTTACTTTTTTTATTTCGCTTGCTTAGCTAAACTTTTATTAATTAAGCTATATATTGATTTAGTCCAAAATGACTTAAGCTGTTTTATTGTATGGAAAGTTACTTGATAAAATAATTTTTCTAAATAAAACAATTTCAATTGGAAGGATACTTTATATACCGAATCTCTTTATTAAGAAAGAATTAAAAAGTATAATAATAAAAATAATAATGAAATGATTTATTACTTTAAATTTTGTTATTATTTGCTATATAAATTAAAATTCTCTCTAAACCTATTCTTGAGTTAATTAAGGTTACTTTTCTATAGTCCTTTCATTTATTTGTTTAAAAGTGAGATGTTGTTATTATTTTTGGTAATTTATAACAAATTTTGAACCATTTCTCTCATATTATTTAATATTTTACGCTATAAAATTATACTTTTTGGGCTTATTTTTAGATTTTTATTTATTTTACAATGATGGAAGATTTTGCTATTAATTTTATGTTTATGGGGAATATTTATGCGATTTATCGCGATTATCTATATTTTCGTAATTTGTCATATAAAAATTTTAATATTAATCGTTATATTAATTATTATTTTTATCCAATTATTAAACAGGTTTATTTAATTAGTAATTTGTTTTATTGAATTAATTCTCTAATACCCTTTATCGTTAATTTTGACTTTAAGTCTAATATTAAATTCATATTTATTAATATACTATTTATAAAATATACTTTAAATTTTACCTATCTATTATTAATTTTTTATTCTTTGTTTTAAAAAAATTGATTAACCGTTTAATTGAATTATTCCTTATAATTAAGTTTGTGTTATTAGGTATATTCATCTTATCCATAGGATTTTTTTTCGTTTTTTTAATTGAAACTATTTTATGTAGAATTAAATTTGTTCTTTATAGGAAAATTTGCTTATGGATGATAATCTTATTAGACTTATTATTTCATTTATAAATATCTCCTAAATATAGTAATATCATTTAACTAAATATATTTAGGCAAAATTTTATAACTTAAAAATTTATTTAGTTGTTACTGCTTATTTATGCTTTATAATATATCTCCTTATTGCAGACTTTTTTCCACTCTAGTTTTACTAAAAACACCTTCTGTGTTTGGCTATTAATTTTAAGGTATTTCTTTTGTTTTACCATATTAATTCATATTTTCATTAGCATTTGGTTAGCTTTCAAAGTTTTTTAAAATATATATTAATGAGAAATAAAAAATATAAAATTTTACGAAAACCTTTTATCATGCCAGCCTTTTCTGAAAATTCTGTTCCCATATATTTTATTTTATTACTAAAAGTTTCCAAAAACATTTTTATTCATCTTTTTTTTTTACTAACAAATTAAATTGTTATTTGGAAATTCAAAAAGAGTGGCTTTTTAAAACTAATTCTATCTTAAATCTTATCTTATTTTTTAGTTATAATTATGATATATAATAAATGTAAATATTTAAATATGATAATTTAATATTGTAATTTTGATCCTAAATGAATATCATAGATAGTTTACCTTGCCGGTGATAATGTTTTCATATATTATATGTAGTTTTTATTTATTAAAATTTGGTAAAAAAAATGTTTTATAATTATAAAAAGTTAATAAATACTTTTAATTAATAATATAGTAGAAATTATTGTAATAATTTTAATATTATAATTGTATATAATTAATAATTATTCTAATTAACTTTATTATTATGCTATAAAATAAAACATATCTCAATATAAAAATTATTTTATGAAATTTATTTTATATTTATATGCTAAAAGAATTAATTCAGTAAAAATATTATGAATCTCCAAATGCTAAAAATAAACCAGGATTTCTTCTTAAGAAAGATAATAAATCAAATTTTTCAATTTTCCAAAACTCTGAAATTTTAGAAACTATTTCAAGTGTTGTTGTATTTTCTTATTCTTCTGTCAAACTACTAAGTTCGCCAACAAACGCTCCACTTTTTAGAATTTAGCATTATTTATCTATAATAAAATATTATTAATAATAATTATAAGGACTAATATTTAAATAATTACTGTCACTATTGGTTAACTTAAACTCGCCTTATTAAATAAAAATAGCAAACTAAGCTCTATCTCCACTTTTCCATATTTTTTCTCCTTAATTCGCAAATTCTCTTTTTAAGATCATTTGAAATTATGTCAGCTAAGTATTACTTAAGTATTTTTTGAAAAAATTATTCTTGTTTATAAACATTTAAGCATTATTTTATCTAGCATTTGCTAGCCTTGTTTGCTTTTCTATAATTTTCCTTTTAAAAAAAATTAATAAATATAATTTTAAAATATAACTATTTTCAAATTTGTGTTCACTTTTTTAATTAATTATAATTAGAAAAATAAAAAATTATAATTATTAAAATAATTATGATATAATTAAAAATCTCAACAAAACTTAATTTTATTTTGTTTGATAAAAAAATTATTAATATTTTTTTGTTAATATTAATAATTAATTAAAAGGGATTTCGGTATATTTTCATAATAATTATAAATCAAATTTGAACTAAATATTATTAATTAATTACAATTAATATTAACATTATAGTTTTTATTTACTCCCCCATAGATTCAACACCCTACCCAAATATGAACCAAAAATCCTGTTTTTCTAAAGTTAGTAAATTAACTTCTGTTTCAGCTATACAGTCAGCCATTCTCAAACCTGAGTTATCTGAATTTAAAGCTGATTCACCTTAAAAATTAAATAAATAATATTTATACACTAATAATATATAAAAACAACTTACCAAAATATTCTCCCTCAGAAAAAATTAATTTAAAATTTCCTTTTTATACTCTAATTTTTCCTTATAAAATTACATACCATTTAGTTCCCTTTGTGTTTTATTTAATTACGACTTATCCCTGAGAAAAATGTTCCTCATATGATACATCTATAAGGTCTCTTATATTTTTTATACTTAATCCCTCAAATACATCAATGGATGATAAAATTTCTAACTTTTTGAAGTAATCCATTACTTTTTACTTTTAAATATCTACTTTTATAAAATCTTGAATTCCAATTGTAATGCGCCTAGAAATCCCAAAGTCTACATAATTTGTTTTATTTATTTAACTACTATGAACCGACATCTATAAATTAGAATTTTGTAAATTATTATTTTTTGAACTAGAAAGGTTATTTTATCGTGAATTTTATAGACTATTCCTTTTAAATAAATTTTTTTACAAACCAATAATATAAATAATAATATTAGTGTTTAAATTTTATATACCCAATACTCCTTTAATCAAAATTAACAATATCTATATCAGTTAAATAGATGTTATTTTTAATTTATTAAGGAATATTTTTAAACGATAGTAAGGGGGAATGTAAAAAAGTATTTCCCATATCAAACAATATTATATGCTATATAAATTTAATATTTGAGAGCATTTCATATCTTTTATAATGGATTAGTTTTTATTCGGCTAAATTAAATATTTTTTTAGGGTCATAGTAAGTATGACCTGAATAATATAATGACTTATTCTAATTAGTTATTTCAAATGTTAGTGTAGGTATTTAATGAAAGCAATAGCTAAACCTAATTATACATCTATTCAAATTTATTCCACCACCGATCACTACAGGCTTAAGCTTAAAAAGCCTTCTTAGAATTTCTACGTTAATTTAAGATAATTTGGCATATTTACTCAAAAAAGAGTTGATAATAGTAGGGGTAGTTATAACCTTAAAATATAATAAATATTTTGACTATTATTTATTTTCTATTAAATAATATTACCTCCATTCTTTAAGATTCAATAATTCTCTAAAATATTCCTAAATCATTTTCAGAATGACAATGAGTTAAAATTACCCAATCGATTAATTGGGACGGTAAATTTATCTTATTTAAATATCTATTTATATAAATAGGCGGATCCACCATAACTAATCTCTAATTGATCCATATAAAAAACCCCGATTATTTTGTTGGGTAAAATGGGTCAACTAACCCGGTTACTCCAAAATCTGGAACCTTATCTCTTATATACACATCTTAAATTTGGCTTTAAAATAATATAATTTTAATAACAGAATCTAAAATACAAAATTAAAAATTACTCATAAAACTCTTCTAAATAATCATCAGTTGCTTATTATATTTCATCTTCTATTTATTCTAAATCTAAAGTATGAATTAGACTTTCATGTTCAAAAATTTAAATTCTCTTCCTTAGTTTATTAAACTTTACGTAACAAAAATTGGATATATGAATTAAATCTAATAAATGAGTAAAATCATTTATATTAAAAAAAAATTAGAAGAATTTTAATTAGTACCTGATTACTATTCATAAATATAAAAGTCAACTACCTAATCAATAGATTCTATAGTGTTTTTCCATTATAATATTTTTTTTTAGAGAATTAATGATTCATTTTTGAAATTAGGAATCCCATTTAGATCAAATGTATTATGGAATTCTTAATTGAAATTCTAAATATTTTAAAAAACATTTTTTAATAATTTATAAGAATAATTAACTATGTAATATATACTTCATTGTCCTGCTCTACTCCAATTAATGTTGAATATAAATACTAATAAATACCATCTTTTTAAGATTATGAACATATAATTTTCATTTTTTACCCAGTTTTTAAATAAATTTCTAATAAAGGCTTTTCAAAGCCCGCAAGCTATTATATTTACAGTTTTAAATAAATTAAAAGATTAATAATTTTAAAAAGTCATAAATTAATTTAGTTTACAAACAAAGAATTTTTTTTATTAAAAGGATTTAATGGAACTATATAATATAAAGGTATCTACCCTATTTTATATTAAGCCAGTTATTCGCACAATATGGGGGCTCCATATTAGATATATCCTATAGACTTCATTTTATATAATTTAACAGTAGGAAGTAATTTAAGTTGATCTTTATAAAAAATAAAAACATTATAAAATAAATATAATTATTATTTTACTATCATTTAACAGTGTATTTTAGCTTTCTTCCATAATTTTTATTTTTATTATTTTTTTTCAATAAAGATAAATATTAGAATATTATATTATATGATTACTATTATAACTTTATAAATATAATAATATATTATTATTAACAATTAGATAGTAATATTTATTTTAATTTTTGTTATATTTTTTGATTCTAATTCCATAAATAAAAAGAAGAAAAATAAATTTAAAAATGAGTCCGTATGATTATTAAGGCCTATTAGATAAATTCAAATCTATAAAATTGTAAAAATGTCCTAATTAAAACTAGCTAAATTATGTATGCCAAAAAAAAGATTGCCTATATTATTTGAAAACTGTTTGCAATAAATTTTGCGACAAATGCTGTGACTAACATTGTCATTTGTTTGATGATAATTTTTAAGATATTTAATCTTTATTTTCTAACTTATTGAATGATTTGAAAATATAATAAGATTGTTATCTACAGGAGGAAATAATTAAACATGATAAAAACTTAGATAGCAATAAAAAATAAAAGGGTCTAAAAGATAACAGAAAAAACTAAATAGAGCCATTATTTTCGGCTAAAATATAATATTAAGATAATTTAATATAAATATCAAAATAATTTGAATTACTTGGCGATTAACTTTATTAGATTTCTAAAGATATTTTATAATATAGATAATTAATACTTAACAAAAACTAGTCTTCAATTAATATTTTTGAAAATATATTGTAAATTTAAAATTAATAAGGCTAAATAAATAAAATAGCACTTGAAAATATATTGAAGGATTTAAGAATATATATTGATTGTTTTACAAAAAGAGAAGATTTTATTTCATAAGATAATAATAGCAATAAATAATAATCAGTTTAAAAAAAAGTTCTAGATTTTAAGTTTAATACTGATATTATAAAAAAGAAAATAACAGATTTTGAAGAATTTATAAGTTATAATAAAAAAAAAATCAATTTGAATATGGAGGTATATAAAAAATAATAATTCTTTTATTTTTAAAATTTACAATTATTATTATTTTTTAGGAGATACATTCTTTTGTAAATACCCAACTTTTGGAGTAAAAAAAACATTAGTTCTATAATAATTTGGAAAAATTTAATTAGAGATCTATAACGTTTGAAAAATCCGACTACATGCAATCTTAATCAATAATTTCCTTTTCTCATTTTTAAAATAAATAAGGAAATTATTTTAAAGGGACCAATCAGAAATGCCAATATATATATTCTAAAAAACATTTTAATTAAGGAAAAGTAAATTGTTTTTAAATTAACTATTACTTTTTATTTTAGTTCAAATTAAAATTATTATAATATATATAAATATTTTTAGATAATATTAAATTTTGAGATTATTGATTTAACTGGGAATCTAGGTAAATTTTATGTTGGCTTAATTGATGAAGATTCTTTTATAAATGGACGGCCCTTTGATCCTAATCCTAATATTGAATTGATGACTGGAAATAATCATGGTATGGTAATAAAGAATGGATAAAATAAACTTACAGATTCATTTCTGGAAATGTAAACTTATTAAATTAACTATAATAAATTTGTTAAAGAAAGAGAGTAATAACTGACAGATCAATATTAATAAGATCCTTACAATTAAGCATATATTCAAAATGGATCTAAATTATTAGAATAAAGCAAATAATTTATAGTAAAAAGATAAAATAAAATAATGAATTAAAGTTTTTTGAATATGTAAAAGTCAAAACAAAATTATTCTTTATAATTAATAGATACATAAGAAATGTAAGAAACGGTTTCGAATAATAAAAATTTTGCCATTTCAAAAAGAGAGCAAAAAGGAAAAGATTATGAAAAAAGTAAAAAGAAGCTAATTTTCAGAATTGAATTGGATATCGAAAATAATATTTTTTCTATAAGCGAAGATAATTTATATTAACTTGAATACAACTTGGAAAATGATTTTAACATATAAGGCAAGAATTGGAGATTTATTATTTTATGGAGAAATTCAGATATTGCTATACAAATCTTAGGAAACCAAAATGAAAATTAGTATGATTAATGTAATTTAAAATAAAATTAAAAGCATTAGCTACCCATCTCACAAATGAATAAAAATTAACAAAATGAAACAACTAATAACTATTTATAAAGTCAAGATACAGTTTAATAGAGTGGAAATAAAAATAAAAAAGAGAAAAAAATAAAAAAAGATAAGAAAGAAAAGAAAGAAAAGAAAGAAAAGAAAGAAAAGAAAGAAAAGAAAGAAAAGAAAGAAAAAAAAGAAAAGAAAGAAAAGAAGGATAAGAAAAAAAAAGATAAGATGGATAAAAAAGATAGATAAAACTAATAACAAGAAGAAAATGAGTTATAGGAGAATTACGAAATGCAAGAAAATAAGGATGCTAAAGAGTATAAAGACAAAAGTGAAAAGAATGTTAAAAAGAACCAAAAAGAATAGAAAGAGAAGAAAGAAAAGAAAGATAAAAAAGAAAAAAAAGACAGAAAAAATAAAGATGACATTAAGGAAAAAAAAGATAAAGAAGAAAAAAATGACAAAAAGGATAAAAAATAAAAAAAAAACTCATTAGAAATAAATTCTAGGCCCAGTTCAAGATCTAGTTCAAATTCTAGTTAAAAATCGAGTTCTCGATCTAATTCGAAATCAAGTATAGGTTCAGGACACAAATATAGCTCAATATTAGGTTTAAAGTAAAAGTCAAATAATGATTTAAATGAATGTAAAAGCCCTGGAAAAATAACATAAAAAAATAATAATTAATAAATTAACTTTATTTAAAAAACGGATATTGATAAAAATAATAAATAAAAATCGGACAATAAAAATAATAGTAAATTTAAGGACGATGAAAATATTTATGAGGATGATTTTGAATGAACTAAGTATTTGCGCAAATATTCATTTTAAAACTTAAACTAATATTTATAAAAATAAAATAATTGAATATTTTTATTTTGTAATTAATTCATTAATATTCAGTATTGTGTTTTATTTATATTTTATTAAATTCCTTATTTTAATTAAATCACATATTAGTAAGTAATTTTTGGAATATTTTTATAGTTCTTTATACATCTAAATAATAAACACATAAAAATTAATTTTAACTAAAATAACTATATAAAGTACATATCTTTATTATTAAAATAAATTAAAAGTTAAAAATGAATCCAGATTAGCGTATATTAAACAATAAAATATTTATATTTCTACAATAATACATTTATATATTTCATTTTAATTAGTTTAAATGGAAGAAAAGATTTAAAAAAAAATCCAGGAAAAAGAAAATTAACAATAATAGTAGTAATAACAATAGATAAGTAACAATACCTAGGACGCTTCACACTCTTCTAAAAATAGTCAAAATAAATTAAATACAAATGGCAGTTAAAATGCTAACAATACAAACATTAATAATCCATAATAAAATACCTAAAAAGAAAAATAAAAGACCAAAGCTACTAATTAAAAAAATACTTATATTAAAAAGATAAGTACACTTATGGAAAAACATGCAAATACCGACAAAGCTGCTGCTGTTCTTCCTGAGATTGGTGAAGAAAAGCCAAAAAGAAATAAATAACCTATAGGAAATGAAGAAGAAATGAGTATTAAATAAAAAAATTTAATTATTTTAAAAAATAATTCAAAATTTTAGCAAAAAAATACTATAAATTAAGTATAATCTTTTGAAAAAGAAAATATAGATTTAACAAATTTTTATTTTGATATATAAATATATTTACCTATTATTTACATTCAAAAATATAAAATATTATTTTAATTATAATTTATTAGATAAAGACTAAATTAAGCTTGCAAGAAATAGGGAATCTGCAAGGAACTCTAGAAAAAGGAAGAAAATTTATCTTGAATTATTAGAAAATAAAACTGTTTAATTAAATAACTTTTTAGCCGAATCGAAATAAATAAATGAGAACAGTCAATAACTACTTTCTGATTTAGAAAATTAAATTAAATCAGTAATATTATAAATTATTTAATAACTTTTAACATTTAAATTAAGCAATTAATATTTACTTAGAGAAATGATTTGTCTAATCACAAATAAATTTTATTCAGAAATATGTAAATGGCACTAGGTTCAAATGCAATGGAAAGAGATATTAAAACAATAATTGAATCATTGAAAGTAAAAAAATAATTTTAATTTAGTGTTCATTTAATTTATTCACAAAAATAATTACAAGAAAAAATTCGGAACTGTAAATAAAGATAGAATGGAAGTCCTTGATTATTGCTACAAATAAATTTCCGAATAAACTTTACCTATACATATGTAGTATATTTTGTACTGTTGTAAGAATAAAAAAGATATATTTGAAGAGGCTACCTCAAAAAACAGCAACATTTTGTAGCCAGGTTAGGACAATTAGGACGAAGAAGATCCCGAAAATAAGTATATTTTATATATACATATTAAAATATAATTTATAAAAATTAAATTTAAAATATTTTTAATAAATACTTACAGCGAATTCCCCAATATTATAAAAAACTTAAATTTTTCGGAGAGCTAAAAGGCAAAATGTAAGAAATTAGCGAAAAGTTTGACTAAAGAAAAATCTAAAATGGATCAGTAAAAATTAAAAATATATTATTTAGTTTTTATTTATTAATGCAATTAAAAAGGATGTTAACAGATTTGATGGAGGTTAAGGAGAAAATGAAGGATGAACTTTAGTCCTTAGATAATACATTTGAAGAGTTAAGAAAAGATTTCGCTCCATCAATTACGGGAAAATTTTTGATGGAAATTGAAAAATTTTAATACACTAAAAATATGAAAGCTTCTTTTAACAAATTTTTTTCACCTAAAGCCAATTAAATAGATTTAAATTCTTTGGTATTATTTATTTTTAATTATGTACATGAGTGAATTAATTATTATAATTTTGAATTTTATTAAAGGACAGAAGTGATTATGAAGACGATAGTTTAGATGAAGAAAGTGATGGTAAATTGTACGAATTTATAAAAAGTGAAGATTCTTGTAATAATTTAATGATAGATATAGATAAAGCTTACGATACATATGTAGATGCTTACGATTTTTTAGCTAAAAAATAATAAATGTAACAGAAAGATGAACAAAAATAATAAGGAGTTAATTAAAACAATCCTAACTGAAAAAATATTAATTATAAGTTATTATTAATAGCAATTTAAATATAATTTTAATTTTGCTTTTATTTTTTAATTAATAATTATATATATTATCAAATAGTTTTTGGTAGAATTTATGCTTTTTTTTAAAAATATTTAAAAGAAAATATTTTAATAATATCAGTCATAATTTTTTTTACCTAATAATTAAAATAATTAAAAGATATGTTTCATAATATTAATGTCGATTTATTTAAGATAGACTTCAAAATTTTTCAATACCGTATTTAAAATAACAGTCGGTTTATATTAGTATATAAAAAATAATAATAAATGGGAATTTTTGCAAAATTATGAACACATTTGTATTTAATTAAATTTAAATTTATTTATAATAATAAGAATAAATAACAAAATCATATTAATTTTACTTTTGTAATATTATCTAAAATAATAATCACAAAATTACGGAATATCTTTAAATTAATTAATTAAATTGCATTAAAATAACATATATATAAATGATTTAATTCGGTAATAATAAAACAAAAGTCTTTTTATGATTGAAAAACATAGTTAAATGTATATATTTTAATCAATATATTATTTACTATTTAATTATTGATTTAATTCATATTAATAAATAATTAATAAAATAATTATAGGTAAATAAAATAAAATAAAAAACAATATGAAATTGACTTTAGTAATTTATATTTGTGTTGCACTTTTATGTGTTAATGCCGCCTAAATGCCCCTTTTTATTTCAGGATAAAATGAGTAAACAATTATCTTTAAATATAGATTAATATTTATAAATATAAGAATAAAAATTATTTAAGAAATTCGAATTAATAAAAATTAATATTATTAATCATTCAAAAATATTAATATTTAAAATTCTTTGCTTCAATACAAATATTCATAGTATTAGTTTTAATAGATTTAATTTAATTATTTTTAATAATTTATAAATATATAAATAGCGTCCAAGTATAAACTTAAGAAGAATTGATTAACGCTTTGTCTTTAAAAGTATATAAATGATGATAAATTTATAATTTTATTATTGAATAATTTGCATTAAAATAATATGATATAATGTAAAAATAAAATTTATATTAATAGGATAAATTAGTCTTTTTGGATATTGAAACCCCTTTTAATACTGATAGAGTTCTTTCTATTTTAAGAAATGGATAAAATAAAATGCCCTCATTTATGGTAAAAATATTATTTATATATTCTATGTATGTATTAATTAATATATAAGAGGCTTATAGAAAAAATGCCTTCAATTTTAAGTGCATTATATATTAAAAACTACTAAATATTAATATTAAAATATAATATATATAATTTAAGGAAAAATTCGGTTCATAATCTTTCTAATCATTCTTGGAATATAACAGCTAATAAGTTATTAATGAAGTTTCTTCTAAATTAAATAAAGAAGTGAATGAAGTATCTGCCTAAAACGATTTAGTAATTTATATATAGTTTAATATAAAAATATTTATATCATTTAAATAATACATTTTTATGTAACTTATTTTTATTATAAAAAGTCTTCTCTTTTCGAAAGTTAAGAAAATATCAAAGTAGTTAAATGCCCCTTAAATCTTTTAAAAAAAATTGAAGAATTATTTAAATAAGAGTAATTATAAATTTATAATTTTTTAAAAAATTTTTCATTTATTATTAATTTAATTTTGATCCCATTAATAAATAGAGCTACTTTCGTTATGATGTTCAATTAACAATAATCTCACAGAAAACTTTAAGAAGCTGATTAAGAAGATGGTGATAATGTAAATTATATTTCTTAAATGTAATCTGAAGGATTGTTAGGATTAATCGTTGGATTCATTACTTTCCTTGTTATTTTAACAGGAACTTAATGTTTAATGGGAATCTAAGTCCCTCTCTCCTTTGTTCCCAAACACATGGTTGTAGGAAAAGAATCTTGAAATACTTCTATAATTATGTGATATATATTAAAAAAATCAAATTTGTTTTTCATTACTTAATTTAAAATTAATTTGAATTATCATTGAGTTAGCTATAGACTATTTAATATTAATAAGTTTATAAATATTTTATTTAAGTTAAAAAGAATAAATGTTTTTTTAATCACATGTTTATGATAATTATATAAAAATCTTATATCAAATTTTATAATAAAAAATTTATATTAAAAATAAAAAAATAAATGATATCTGTTGCAACTTATAATATTCATTGGTGTCTAGGAGTTGATAATGTTTACTCAATTTAAAGAATTGCAGACGTTATAGCTAATTTATCGGTAGATATAATTGGTTTATAAGAAATGCATAGATAAACAGAATAATTTAATGATGATTAATTATAAGAATTATAAAAAAATTTATCAGAATTTAAATTTTCTGCGTTTTTATAAACTATGAAGGTATATATATTAATAATAAAATACCATTTGATTTCTTTTTTTTATTTTAATTTAATATTTAGGGATACCCTTCAAATCCTAAAAGCACAAAGGGAATATATGGAAATGCTATACTATCAAAATTTCCTATCATAGACGAAAAAATCATCCTTTTTAAAAAGGGAACTGGATATTCTAAGTCATAGGAATAAAGAGGCGCCATAGCAGTTTTGATTTCTAAAGGTATATATAATTAATATAAATCAGGTTAAACTTGTTAATATAGGATTTTATTTAAATTAGATAATGACAAATTTTGGTTTATAACAACACATTTTGGCTGCGATATTACAGGTTTTGAATAATAATCATAAAGTCTAGAACTATTAAAATTTATAAAAAATGAATTATAGCCCTCAAGCGAAAATATAATTCTAACTGGTGATTTCAACTCATCATCTTATTAAAGATCTATAAAGAATATATAAGATTCTAATTTTATAAATAGTTATTAATACTGCAAAATAAATTCTAAATATTTGAATTTATAAAAAGAACCATTTTCAAATTTTTTGGGGTCAAATAATAATATGATTGGATTTTTTGCTTTAATTGACTACATATTTGTTTATGATAAATCAAAAATTAATATAAAGAACTGCCAAATTATAAGAAATAATAAAACAAAGCTGGCTTCTGACCATTTTCCTATAACTTCAAAAATTTAATTAAAAAATGATATTTAATCATTGAATAATTAATTACTTACTATAAGATTCTTTGATATATAATAGCAAAATTAAAAGATTTTATATCTAATAATATTAATATTAGTGATCTTATTATTTGGAATATTAATGAATTGAATATAAAAAATAATATTAAATAGTTGTATAAAAATTTATGTATTATATTTTATTTTTATTATTTAAAATAAAATGTAAATAATGTATCTAAAATGTGTGCTTAATTTTATTTTGATTTATTAAGTTTGGATTTTTATAAGATATTAATATAGTTTATAATAAATAATATAATACAAATTACTATTCCATTTATTCTATTTAATAGGGGATTTATTTATTTAAGTAGATTTAAATTAATAAGAAAAAAAAAGGATTTATTCATGGAAAGAGTTGATAAAAAATTGTAGGAATCATTATAGTAATTCTTAAAAGAAAAGTAGGATAAACCTATATCTTTAGGCCTTTCATTTATAATACTTATTGTATGTTTATTTGTTATTTTTCCCATATTGGTATGTTTATTACCTGTTGTATTTATTTTTGGGATACATAACTATAAAAACAAGAAAATAATAATGAAGTATTTGGATATAACCACAGTTTCTACTGAAAAAAAACCCTTAAGTGAAAGAAAATATGATTTAGTAATGTACGGTGCTACAGGTTTTACAGGATTTGAATGCTGCAAATATATAGCTCAAAACTACCCTAATTTAAAATGGGCTATTGCTGGAAGATCTCATAAAAAATTACAGGAATAAAAATAAAAACTAACTGGTATCGACCCTGCTTTAGAAAAAAAATTAGACATTCTTGTTGCGGATTCTTAAAGTTTGTAGGATTTGAGATCTATAATTAGTGATACAAGGGTTATACTTTCGACAGTAGGCCCTTTCGCTAAATATGGTAATTATGTTATAGCTTTATGTGCTTAGTATGGAACCAACTACGTTGACTCTACAGGCGAATGTGACTGGGTTAAGGTAAATCTTATATTTAAATAGAATATTTACATATTTATTTATATTTTTATTTATATATATTAGGGTACAATAGAAAAATATGATGAACTTGCACATAAATCAGGAGCAAATATTGTTTCTTAATGTGGCTATGATTCCGTTCCATTTGATATGTCGACTTACTTTATGGCAGAATATTTCAAAAAAAATAATGACTAGCTTAAACATATGGAGATTTATCTTGAAAATAAAGGAGGAATAAGGTTTATAATATTAATAAATTTTAGAAATTATTAATTATTCAAATCTTTTTATATTTTTTAGTGGGGGTACATTAGCTACTGTAGAACTATTTATGTCAAATAGGCTTGTTTATGACCAATGTTTAAAGTTTGATCCTTTTTTAAAGCTAACTGGAAAATAAGAAAAATCTTAATTTAGATTTAAGCCTTTACATAGACTAGCCCCTTCATACAGTAAAGAAGAGAAATGCTACCTATCTATCAACCCTCAAGATGTTTCAAATATAGAAATAGGTATAAATCAAATAATCTAAGATTTTATTTAAATAAAAAATATTAATTTTATTTTATATAAATAGTCAAAAGATCAAATGCTTTATTAGGATATAATTAGATTATATCATATAGAGAAAATTTGAGATTTCCTAATATATTTATATCTATAAGTGTTTATTTTTTCCTGATTTTATTTGCTTTTATTGTTATTATTGGCCCACTTAGAGTTTTGGCTTATAAATTCATATTTCCGAAGCCAGGTCAAGGGCCTACTGAAAAATAAATGGAGACTGGATATATGGTTTTAACTGGAATAGGAGAAAGCCAAAATGGAAAAAAGGCAAAGATGGTTTTTACACTAGATAAGGATCCTGTAATTTTTTCAAAAAAATTATTAGTATTAATTTCTAATCAATAAAATATTATTAATATACATAGGGATACAGATGTACAGCTAGAATGTTAGTAGAGTCTAGTTTGGGTTTTATTTATAATAAAGAAGAAATATTGGGTACTGGAGGAGTTTACACGCCAGCATCTTGTTTTGGAAATGTTCTTATAAAAAGACTATAAGATAAAGGCTCAATAATAGACATTTTATAAGAATGAAATAGATGAATATTTCTATATTTATATATAATATCAATAATGCTAAAAAATATTAAAGTTTATGATTAAGTTTACAAAAAAGAATACATAACTCTAACTTTTATTAGCAAAATTTAAAAATGTCTAATATAAAAAAAATATACATTTTTTAAAAATTTTTATTCTCTATCTAATTTCAATAAATCACTAATTATTAGAAAATATTATTTATTTTACCATAGTATAAAATATTAAAAATAGGATATTTTATTTAATAAAAGTAAATTTTTAGTTTATAAACGATATATGGTCCAGGTACAAAAGAAACCTAAATTTTTTAAATTTTCAAATCCTATATCCGTACTTTTATAAGATTTTAACCTTATATTATTGAGTTAATGAAACATTTTTTAATATTATTAATATTAGAGAGTTGAATAATTTAAGACTATGAACCCCCTCTAGCATCAAAAATATTATTTTAAAAAGTAGAGATAAAAGCATAAAATTACTTATGAAAACGTAGAGGTCTTCGAATTCTATGAAAATAAATTTTCAATATGATAATAATTTTATATAAGCATAAATTACAATATTTCTAGTACATCAAAAATTTATAAAACAATTTAAATATCCCATAAATATAATATTAAAAACTTATGTATTAAATGAGATATGATATAAACCTTATAAAATTTGGGTATCATTTACATTTGTCCTATATTAAAATCCTGATTATGGTATAACCTAAATTTATTACTATAGTCGTATTTTTAAATTATTAATCATATTTTTATACTGAGTATTTTTTAACCTTTTATTCCTAATTAACTTCCACCTTTGTTTTTTAATATGTTGGGATAAAAATATTTTATAAATTTATTTAACTTAACTTAATTTAAGTTACAGATTATAACTAACGTATAACTTTTTTTTTCTACATTAAAATTTTAATTTTAAATAGGTGCATACCACATTTGATTTTTTTTCTAAAAATAAATTTTACGGTATAACAAATAAAGCAAAAGTAAGATGGAATTAATATATATAATAGTAAGTTCTTGTTTCATTTTCATTTAATGCCATGATTTTATTTTTATGATTTTCACGTATTGTTAATATTAATGCATTATTAAGGAAGGTACTTTTTTACATAGTATTATAAATTTTATTTTAAAAAATAATTGCAGAAAGAAAAAAAAATAACTAAATAAATAAAAAAAATTTAAGAAATAAAAAAATGTAAAATTTTAACTAAAATTATTATGGAAATTAATATTAATAAAATCAAGGGTATAATTAAGGGTACAATTAGTAATAAAATATGTACTAACAACAAATTTACCCTAATGATTCGCTCAACATTTAAATGGATGATAATTCTCACATGCAAAAACCAAATTATCAAAATAATAATAATAATTTTAAACAGCAAAATTTCAATGCTCCCCCTAATAATCCTTTAATGAATGGTGGTATAGGGTAGGCTTAAAATTAAAATTAATATAAAAACTAATAAAATATGCATAGGCCTAATAACAATAGACCTAATAATCATAATAATTATAATAATAATAATGGAAATTATGATGGAATAGAAGATTATAAGCCTTATAATGGACCTTTAAAAGGCGTTTATAACAAAATCGTTGAGCCGCCAACTGGAATATTTAAAAATAAAGATATAAGATAGAAATTTATTTCAAAAGTATTGAAAATTATAGCAACTTAGTTTTTACTTACTACACTATTTTGCTTAGCTTCAGTTTTTAGTGATAGTTATCAAGACTTTCTGGCTGATAATTATTTTATACTGATTTTAGCTGTAATTGTATCTTTAATTTGCTGTATAGCATTATATTGCTTTAGAAATTAAGCTAGAAAAACACCTAATAACTATATTTTATTATTCGTATTTACTCTTTGTGAAAGTTATTCCCTTTCTTATATTTGCGCCTTTACAGAACCTGGAACTGTACTTTTAGCAGCTGGAATCACTTTTTTACTAGTAGTATGTCTAACTACTTACGCTATTACTACTAAGAGAGATATTACCCAAAAAGCCAATTTAATATTCTATGCATTTATCGCTGTATTTGTTCTTGCTATAGGTGCTCTATTCTTTAGAAGTCATATGTTAAATGTAGTCATTGCTGTAGCATTTTTACTAGTATTTTCTGCATTTTTAGTTCTTGATATCTAAAGATTATAAGGGAATAGAAAATTTGCATACGATATAGATGACTATATAATTGCCGCATTAGATATTTACATTGACATTATTGTTATGTTTAAACAACTTTTATATTTATTAGGAAACTGAAATTTAAATATATTAATTTCTATACTGTAAATTATTATTATCTTTATATTTATATTCTTATTTTATAATTTAATATATATATAATATAAATTTAAAATTTAAAAATATAAATTGTACTCATTATAAATTTTATTTTTTCATTCTTCCATAAATTCCAAAAAATTATTTTACTAACATTTCTTCATAACAATATAACACTATACCTATAAAAATACCTATATATAACAATGAGTATCTAAAATTTTAATCATCCATCAAATCACTTCTGAGGTTTAGTCCTGGTATTTATGTTGAAGGTACAAATATCATTAAACTAATTAAAAACAATAATTTAAATTTAAAATACCCTATAAATATAGAACAAATTGATTTTAATTCAAATTAATTAATTAAGTAAATATTTGTTTTCTTTACCAAAAATAGAAAAATGTGAGGCTTAGTTGAAGTAATAAAAAATAGTTTTTATAAACTCTTTCCTTAAATGGTTTTGAATGTATAACCGCATAATACATAAAAATCTAAGATATACTTTAAGTTAACCACTATGTAGAGTTGGTATCTGAATCCAAATTATAACCCTTGTGCTTTTCCTAATTTTAAATAACTTAATTAATAATAATAAAAAATATTAATAAATTACATTTAATGTTGTAGGTGTAAAGTCAGGTTAATTAATTGTATACCTATATACTATTATGGAGCCTATTCCACTTAAAATACATAAACCATAAAATGAGAATAAAATTTCTTTGGATAAAAAATTATCATTGATTTTTAATGGAGAAATTTTTTTTAAAGGGGCTCCAAACGTTATCCATAAATAGCAAGGAAAAAAGTTAAGAAATTATGAGTAAACAGCTATTATATAAATTAATTATATTTTATTTATATAAAAATGAATATTATAAATAATATTAAATAAATTTTAAATTGTCACTTATTAAATATTTAATATTTATTTCTTAAAATTATATATCATAATCGAATTTAATTAGGGGCTTTTGAAATGTATTTACAATTGTTTAAATATAAAAATATTCATATACTTGATTAATAAATAATTTTTTCATTAGTATAAATTTTTTACATTAAATATCTCCATATATAGAGGCTTGATAAATCGAAACATAAATCACTGTTTATTTAAATACATTAGAAAGCAAATATAGTTTAATCGTATCAATAACATTTTAGGAAACACATCTACTTATTTTAATTACATCTGATATTATTTCTAAACTTTGGCTCCCTTTAAAAAATTAGATAGTATATTATAATAAATGATCTATTATATATAAGATATTTAAGACATTATTAAATAAAAAAAATAATAACCTTAGTTCAAAAATGCTGCCGAATAACCTGCATCTGTTCCACCAAATGACATACCTACATCTGCTGTTTTTATTGCTGCACAATCATTTGCACCATCGCCAATCATTGCCACTCTTTTTATATATAATTAAACATAAATAAAATCATTATTATTATATCGATCGAAAATTGTGAAATTTATATTTAATTATAATTCAATTCATATTTAATTAGATATCTATTAATTTTAATGTATATTAGAAATAAAAATTATGATAAATCAGTTTTTTATATTTAAATTTAATCTAAAAATCTAATTAATTATAATATAAAAATATAATTCAAAATTTATTTCACAATTTTCGACCGATATAATATTAATTATATTATATATATAAAATTAAAATAAAAAATTACTTTTATTTTAAAATCTAATGGATTTTAATTATCATTGTCTTTTAAGTAGGTAAAGATCTTCCAAATACTTTAGTTTTACTAAAAATATTTAAAATTAACATTTATACTGAATTAAATTATCCTTATTTTTCATTTGTTTAGTTATTTATATATTATAATTATTCTTGATTTTTAGAATCCAATTTTTAGACTTGGTCTTTTAAATAATTATCATAAAAAAATTAAACTAGTTTCCCAGAAATAGCATATTCATAATGTTTCATTTTATCTAGCTTTAAAATTTAATTGCAAAAATTAACTATACTATCAATACAAATTTTTTCCTCGAAATCATTTTTATAAGCACACTTTTGGCTGTTTTGAATAAGATTATTATTTGTAGTAATTATATCTTATTCATTATCACATGGTATTATACTATAAAAAAGATAGCCATCCTCTTCATTTATATCTAACTATACTGTCTATTAAAAAAAAATTATGATTATTTTTAATTTTAAATATATTTTAATACTTCAAAGTTATTATCTATAATTGTGGCTAATCTACTTGTTTAAATAGTTGTTAAAATATTATCTCCCGATATAACTTTATTAATAATATTTGCCTCTCTTAGTTCCTATATGATATCTTTAGTGTCGCTTTTTAATTAATTTTCAAATCCTACTAATCCTAAAAATAATTAATCATTTTCTAATTTTTCACGATCATAATTTATTTAATTTGCTTATATTTCTTTATAGCTCGTGGCTAAAACTCTTAATCCTTATAATGATAAAGAATCTAATAGATTATTAGAAAATTATAAATTTTAATTTTTTCCGGTAATTTTTTCTATAACCTCATAAGCCCCTATATTAAATTTATGCTGTTAATTGTGAAATTTAATTAAAAAATTTTTAAGCTATAAAAGATATAAAATAATTTTTTTTTTTTTATAAAATATAACATTTTAAATATATATGAAACACATTTTTTTAAAAATAATATTACCTTTGGTATAAATATAATACTTACTTCCTTTAACATCATAAACTATTACGCTCATTCTCTGAAGATGAGATTCAAATTCAAATACTTTTAAAACCTCAAACCTAAAATTAATTTTTATAATATTTAATTATTAAAATTTTAAGTATTTACTGTTTATTATTTTCCTAATCACGAATCTCGAAAAGTATTTTAGGGTGTTTGCTTTCGATGTATTGGTATTTCGAGTATTTAAACATAGCCAAATCTATTTGGTCACCAATTAATTCCTATTAATTATCAATTTTATATAAATTATGACAACAAGCAAACAGTGAATACATAATTTTAAGGTATTTATTATTTTATATTTCTTATTAATTTTCATTAATATGAATATACTGAGGTTATTTCTACTGATTTTCATTTATACAATAATAACCATGTATTAAAACTGTGTTATCGGTAAGTGTTCCAGTTTTATCAAAACACATTGTTTCTATCTAGATTAATGGAAATAAAAATTAAAAAATTAAAAATAATAAATTGTAAAATAATAAAATATTACTTAAGATGACACAATAATTTTAGAAGTATCTGTACAAACCATTTTTTTTTATTTTAATCTAATTAATGCAGCTGTAGAGTTGAAATTTATAAATACCATTAATACAGGAGGAAAACAACATAGTAACATATTTATATATTATATGAAAATGATAGTATCTAGTGTGAATCCTTAAGCATGGCTTTCATAAGCAAATGGAATAAATAATAAATTCTCAACGATAAATAAGATTAAAAAGAATTTTAATACTGTTCTATAGAATAATTTTAAAAACAATTAGTAGTAGGTATATAATTAGAATAATAAAATATATTTTTATTAAATTTACTTAAAAAAATCATATTTAACTTCTTTAGGATAAAGAATGGCCCTAAAAATTTAGCCTTTGTAAGTTTAAAAACCAGTTCTTAAAACAATTGCCAAAATTTAATTTTGCTATTTTAGGCTTTTTACTTTTAATATAGTAGTTCCTTCAAAAAGAATACTTTTTCTATTATCTTCCAAATTAAAACACCTATCATTTTCCTCCAAAGGTTTTTTGGGTATAGGTAATGATTCCCCGGTTAAACTTTAATAAAAATAAAATTGTTCTATTAAAAATAAAAATATTAATTTAAATTACCTTCCTTCATTTACGACAGCTGTCCCCTCAATTAATAATGCATCGCAAGGTAATTTCATATTGGGCTAAAGGAAAAAAATATCACCTGGAACTAAATATTTACTATTTATATCACTATCATTCATTAATAAATTATCTTATGACTAGTTTAAATTATTGTATTTGCTTCTCACAACTTTAACTTAAGAATTAATTTTTACCATTTTTCTTATATTGTTAATACCTTATCTCAAAAAAAAAAAATTTATTAACATAAATCCTATGACAAGCCAAATAAAAAAAAAAGCCTAATAGAACATTCCTTGAGCTGACCATACAAATATAGATAAATACCTAATTAAAAAGATAGTTAAAGAAATCATATATTTTCGCTAATTTATTTTAGAAATTTACACCAAAATAAAATATATAGAAGTTATTTCTTTGAAAATATATTAAAAAATATTAGGCTTGGGTATATTCATTTCACACATTCCAAAAATAGATCTTTTTGTCAACACTTCTTCTTTTTCCAGACCTTCTTTCATTGTTGTAGAGTATTTTTTAACAATTTAACTATTTTTCAAAGCGGGTTAAAAAAATTCTGATTATTTAGCCTCAAACATTCCAATTCCTTAATTAAAGCTATACCTTAAATATCTAATAAAAAGTTTTAGTAAAATAAATAAAAAATATGATAGAAATTTTAGTGTACCGGTTAATAAAATATACTTCATTTTAATCATATTTGATAGGTGAAATAGTTATTGATCTGTCACAGTTTATTATATAAACGTAATCACATTTTTCTATTTGATCTTTTCCAACGGTTTTAAAAATTATTTTTAGTCTTGTCTGTGGGAACCAATATAAAATTATTCCGCCAATGCCCAATGTTGCTATTATAAATAAAATTGTCTGAAATATTGTCATTTTTGTATATTTCAACAAGATTATTTTCTTAATTGTAACATTTCCCTCTACTTCCTTTTAATTTATTAAGTTATACTTTTAACTTTATTTATTTTCAATTAAATTTTCTTTCATAATTGGTATTCTTTTTTGTTTTTAAACAAATTTTTATTTAATCTCTAATTTTATAAGATAATATACAAACGTTATTAGAATAGAGAAAAGTTTTATATTAAAAACTAATAATTCTAATTTTTCAAATTTTTTCATAGTTATTTTTAATTATTAATAATTTTTAAATATAATAATTCTTCATTTATGCATTTTAATGAATATAAAATTTGAAATTAAAATTTAGCATATCAATTCCAAATGACAATTTTTTCATCAGCTCCAGCAGTTGCAAATAAATTGGAATTTTTAATTCTAATAATATTTTTTATTCCATCTGTATGACCACCCTTTAAAATTTTAAATAGTTTTATCTAGTTTTAATTTATTTCAGCTGTATCAATTTTCCATAATTTTACAATTTCGTCTTAAGATGAGGTTGCATATATATTTTTACATACTTGTTTGACAGAAAAAATTTAAAGTTAGTGGATATTTTTTTCATAAGATGTTATTTTTTCTTATTAAATATTAAAGACATAAATATCTTTGAAGGTTGTAAATATAATGTTTGATTCATCTAATACCCAAAAGGAAGAAACCTTGAAAAATTATTATTAAATAAAAATTTATTTTACAGATAAAATTTTTCTTATAATTTACTTAATTCTCGTCATAACTATCTTATTTATTCTAATAATCCTAATCTGATATTTAAATTTAATGTTTTTTAGTCATGTAGTTTTTTTTAAAATTCCATGATTATAAATTTCCTGCTTGACCCAATGCGTATAATCTGTCATTATTAATCATCATCAAACCTAAGTCTAAATCAGAAAAATTTAATTAATTTATGCACTCTTCTGTGTAATAATTCCATACTTTAATTAGTCCATTTTCTCCTCCAGTAAATAATTTCTCTTCTTATAAACTGATCTGGCAGTAGCTTTATATGCATACTATTTAATCTATATGACCTTTTTACATAAATTTAAATGGGTTTTCGAGAGATTCCTAGTAGCTAAAACCAGTAATATTTCCATCAGAATCTTAAAATAAAATACTTTATTAATATTTTTTATTTTTTTTTTAAATTTGTTATTTATACCACCAACTGCGAACCCTTACTTGGTATAACACATACAAAAGAAAAATGCTCTTTCTTTGCTTTTATATGTGTCTAAGCATTTTTATTATTCTAATCCCCAAAGTTTTATTTGGTTGTCACCTGCAATGCTCACCAAATTGTTTTTTATTTGCAAAATGTCAAAGACAGCTTCTTCGTGACCTTTTATAGTTATAAAAATAAGTATAACTATTATTTATATGAAAATTTAATTAATCACCTTTTAATTAAAACAATGGAGAACCTTTAAATTTATTCCATTCAAAAGGTTTATTTTGGGGCTGGTTTATTTAAACTAGTTGTTGGTTAAATGATTTATCAAATTTTTAGCTTATTTGACTTAATCCTAATACATACTAAGACCCAATACTTCTAATTTCAGAGACAAAGTTATCAATATAATCCATTGTAAATATTTTATAACTTTATTATTTTCTTGATTCTTCGTCTGAATATTTGAATGAATAGATTTTGCATAAAATATCTTACAGCTCTTTATTTAATTAATGAATCTGGATATCATCTTTCTAAATCAATTTATTTTGTAAATTTAAGTAATTATTTTCTCTTTCTTCTACTTTTTTGTTAATTTTATTAGTATTCTCCTATATCATTTTTTAAGTTTATAATAGTTATTCTAAAATTTATTCTTTTAAATTTTTAAAAGTCTCGGAAATTTCCTCTTATTGTTAAAATACATATTCCTTTTCATTTTAAATTTCCTTTAACAAACTCTTTAAATAATTAGAACCTATAATATCAGAATAAATTTTTAAATATTGGCTAGGAAATATATAATTTAATGATAGTTTATTTAAACTATATAAGAATAAATTAATTATATTAAATATCTTTAATATTATTACTATCATTTTCAATAAATTTTTATAACTCATCATACCCAATGAATTCATGTTCATAATGCTATCCATCTTACTGCAAACATTTTTCGCAAATAATTCTTGTTGTTTCTTTATTGCAAAATAAACTTGTACAAAATTTTTAAGATTGTAATTTGTGTAGTGGGCATAATAATTTATCCATTTTATATAATAAAGAAAGAGTTGTTTTCTATTATATTATTTTTAAAATAAATATGTTGAGAATTATTATGTAATATAAATATAATAAAAAATTTGAAATTTTGGAAGTATAAATATTATAATAAGTAAAGCACTCAAAGCAATAATAAAATCCAAATATTTATTAAATTGCAAAACGAATATAATATTTTTATTATGAATTCCATATATTATTATATATTAAATACAAAAATTAATAAAATTCAAAAAAAACTAAAATAAAAAAAATATATAAATTAAATATAAATGAAATTTTTATTACCATTATTTTTGGTTTTAATTATAAGTACGTAAGCCCAAAATGTAAAGTTATAATCTACTTTACTGGATTCTTCTATCAATGGGGTAATTATTTTTTAAATTATTTCGGTAAATATTAAGATTTATATAATTTTTTCAGGTATTATGGTGTGGAGATAACTCAAGTAATAACTAAAAAATGATTACTTTAACAAACGACGGAAATGTTTATAGGTCAATAGATTTTGGATTTAACTGGCAAATATTAACAGATGTTTTATATAATGCCGCTACCAGATAATCTAATTTGGGATCAATAAATGTAATTGAAACTATATTAAAATTACTATTCATTTGAAAATGAAAATTATCAATAAATTGTTATAAATTTTAAAAAAATATTTAAAAAAAAGATCGGTAAGATGGATCAAGTTCACCAATCTCCAGTTGATTCCAATATAATTTTAGTTTAAAGCAATAATGGTTATAATTTCATTTCTTAAGACTGCGGAGCAACTTTCATTACCCCTGGATTGAATTACAAATTTTCTGAATTTTCCTTTCACCCAGTTAAAAAAGATGTTTTACTAGGATCCTTTTGGAATAAATGCGATAAAGGGGCAGTTGATTGTATAGTGACTAAGTAACTATTTATTACTCACGATTTAGGCACAAATTGGAAAAAAATATCAGATTTTATAGTATAATTTGAGTTTGCTTATTTACCTAACTATGATAATTATACACCTTTAGATAGAATAATATATTCTAAATAAGAAGAAAGTAAAAACAAACATATTTTTAGTTATTTTATTTAATATAATTATAATTTATTTAGGTAAACAATCATAATATTAAAATGGTTGGGATGATAAAACTCACTTATACTATTCTGATGATTTTTTAAAAACTTCATAACAATTAGTTAGTTAGGGAAATAGATTCATAATTAATGACTCTTTCATCTTGGTAGCCCAGAGCAAACAAAATAATTCAGTGTAAGCAAATAAAATTTTAAATTAATAAACTATCATAATTACTTATTTTATTTAAATAAAAGAAAACTTTTGGTTGCTGATTTGACAGAAAAAGATTACAATTTTTAAAAGGTACAAATACCAGAAGAAATTGATTACCAATCATTCACCATATTAGATTCATCTTAAAATTCTTTTTTTATTAATGTAAATGATTAAAAATCTAAATCTTCATACGGGACTGTATATAAATCTGATAGTTCAGGGGGAAAGTCATTATATTTTTTTTATAACTAATTATTTACATATTAATATATTTATAATTAGATTTGTAAAAGCATTGGATAATAATGTAAAAAATATGGGAAATGGTTAATGTGATTTTACTAATATTGAGGGAGTTCATGGTATATACATATCCAATATATACTCCTAAGAAGCTATCGATTAATTCAATAAATACTAAAACTCTGAAAAAGCAGAATAAGAGTAATTAAAAAATTAAAATTCTAATAAAGGTGGAAGAGCCAGGTAAAATAGGAAAAATATTTTAAAAGATTAGATATAATCTAGAATAACATTTGATATGGGTTCATATTGGTAGCCTATTAGTGCTCCAGTAAAAAATAATATTTAATTTATTTATATATATATACCTCGGCTTGTATTCATACTTAAGAATTTTTTTTTAATCTAATAATAATTAAAATTAATAATCATAAATAAAATATAAAAAAATTCTCAAACTATTTAAAATATTTAAACTAACTTTTTTAAAACTAATTAAAACTCGAATCAAATATGTTTTAACCAATTACATATTTTAGGTCCGTGACTCTGAAGGTAAAAATATATACTGTAGAGCGAATGAAGGGTGTTCTTTACATTTACATTCTATAAGCTCTAATATGTAGTATGGTCCTGTTTATAGTTCGAAAAATGCACATGGGATAGTAATGGCGACAGGAAATATTGGTTAAAGTTTATAATTTAAATAAGATTAAGTTAACACCTATTTGTCCAGAGATGCTGGATTAACTTGGTATGAAGTAAAAAATCATGAATTAAAATATTTATTTTATTAGTCTAAGTATAATTTTTAAACATAAAATTATTATTTTTCTAAGGTTAGAAAAGGTTCCTATATGTATGAATTTTCTGATCATGGTGGATTAATTATCATGGCATAAAATTAACAAGAAACAAACACTGTTTTGTACACATGGGATGAAGGTCTTACATGGAATACATTATAATTCATATAATAACCAATTGAAGTGACCAATATCATAACTGAACCTTCAAATATAGGCCAAAGATTTTTGATTATTGGACAAGCTCAAATTTCAGATAATAATCAAGTTCAAACTCAAGGGTTGGTCGTTGCCTTAGATTTTTCGACTGTTCATTAAGTCTAGGTATATAAATTCAAATATAATTAAAATTAACTTTAAATAAAATTTAATGTTATTTTTAGTGCTAAGGAGCAGAAAGTCCCAACACTCCAGATAGTGATTATGAACTATGGTCTCCTAATGGATTATCTCAACCTGATTGTCTATTAGGCGCAAATAGATAATTTGTTAGAAGAAAAAGATAATCCAAATGTTTTAATGGTTAATAATTTGAAAGATAAGTTAAAGTAATAACTTTATTCTTACAAACTAAAAATAAATGATCTAATAGATTAAATTAATTTTTAAAATTAAAAAAAATAGATAGACTTTTGTCAATGTACTGAATCTGATTGGGAATGTGATTTTGGTTATGCAAGAGAGAATGGATAAGGGCCTTGTAAATTTGTGGGAGAAGAAAGTTAAAGAAACACCAGCCCTCCTGATACTTGCAATGGGTAAATAATAATTTTACATTCTATTTTTTTATGCGTAAAAAATAATTTTTGCCTTATAAACCAAATTTAATTTTTTAAAAGATATTACACCGTATCTAAAGGTTATAGAAAAGTTACAGGCGATGTTTGTTAAGGAGGTATAGACTATTCTCCATATATATATACTTGTCCCTATTTCAATTTTACAAGTAGTAACTTTTGGGTTAATCTCTTGATACTTAGTGGTTTAGGAGCCTTGATATATTATGTTTATCATAATTAGGAAAAAAGTTTATCTACAGTATTAGAATTAATGGAACAATTACAAAATTTGGCCAACAAATTAAATTTAGGAAGTTTATTAAAGTAAAAATAATCAGGATATGTTGATTTTAGTAATTATGATTTTGAGAAAAATAATATTGGAGGAGCATTTGATGAGTCTTTAGTTTCAGGATAAGACGAAGAAATTTCAGATGGACAGAAATTAGATAATCTAAAATTAGAAAACAATGATCAAGAAGAAGGTGAGTTAATTAAAGAAGACGATAAATAAAAGAAAATAAACAAACAAATATAAAATTCATAAGGCGGTTAAAATAAAAAAAACGAAGAAAACGGTAATTTATTAGATGAATATGACTCAGGCGACGAATATGATGGTTTTAATCCCAGAAAATGATAATATTTTATTGTGTTATTTATAATGATAGAATTTAAATTAAGATAATTTACATTAATTGTAATTCATAATGAAAGTTTAAAACGATAATAATAAATATAGTATATTTTTTACTCAAGGATATTCTTAATTTTTATTTTTCTTCAAATTTTATTGCCCTTATAAAATTTATAACTCATATTAAAATACTAAAAAATGGAAATAAATAGTATTATTATCAATGCAATAATATTTTCGTATTTCATCAAATTTTATTTTTTAATCAACTTCCCTATAAGTTTTAATTCATTCTGACTTGCTAAAAATTAAATATTATTTATTACAAAAATTAAAAAAAAAAAATCAT
This sequence comes from Pseudocohnilembus persalinus, assembly GCA_001447515.1. Taxonomy (NCBI): domain Eukaryota; phylum Ciliophora; class Oligohymenophorea; order Philasterida; family Pseudocohnilembidae; genus Pseudocohnilembus; species Pseudocohnilembus persalinus. The sequence continues at coordinate 125,909 of LDAU01000198.1, forward strand.
TTAAACCATTTTTAATACAAAAGACTTAATAAAAGTAAATGGGAAATTCCAATAGCCAATAATAACTAAATTATATTATAAAGCCTGCACCTAGTGAGCCTTCATTACCAGATACAATTTCGGAAAATTCAGAGGTGAAATAATTATCTAATACATGTATTTCAAATCCAGATTGGCTAGATGACAGCATAAAGTACAATCAATAATAAAATAAAAACTTAAAGATAAATAAAGCCAAGTAAAAGCAAAAATAAGCCCAAATTAACCCATCAGATAAAAACATCCGCCTTTCCTACTGAATTATTAAATAATATTATTTATATTTATATTATAAGTGGTGATAGTATAAAGAAAAAAGCGCTAAAATGTTATAGCTCTTTCAAAATAAATGGGTTGACAATTTTAAAAAGGATTATAGAAAAATATCATGCATTCAAGTTTAAATTTATGTTTTTATAATAGCAGTGTAGAAATTAATTGGCAAAATAAAAAAAATAGTATCAGGGGAATATTTTGATTCTTTGAAATTCTTTTATAAAATAATTAATATTATAAAAGAATTAAATTTATAAATATAATTAAAATTATAATTATTTTAAAAAAATTATATAATTGTCTTCTATAAATATTAATATTCTTATATGACTTTAAGTTGTGGAGTCCATAAGTCGTCTTTTTTTTGATATAAATATATATATATAATATCAATATTTTTAAAAATTATTATATGTAAAAAATTCTCAATTGTTGATTAGCTTTTTATAATTTATCGATAATATAAATCATTTTATTTGAAGACTTTTTAAAAATGAATAATTTTTAAATTAATTTAACTTTAAAATTAAATAAAAATTAAATTGATCAAAAATATTATATTTTATATTTAAATATTTTAAAATTTATTTAAATTATTTTTCAAAAATAAATATTCGAATTAATTCTTATAAATTTATTTATGACTTATTAAAACTCTTTAATTAATCAGTATTTTACATTTTCATTAAAATGGCTAATTTATTA
>LDAU01000108.1:0-146335 GCA_001447515.1 Pseudocohnilembus persalinus
TTTTTTTTTTTTCATTCAATAATTAAGAATAAATATGAAATTTATTATCAAAGAATAAATATAATAATTTCATTTTATAGTTTATTTATTAAATATTTATTTTTTAACGTTTATTTTTAGACTGGAATGCTATCCCCAGATGAATTTATCTAAGCAGGTGATAAATTAATATAAGTTTCGCCCTAATGGAGTTGGTAAAAGGCTCCAGATTCTGGAAGTTAATACAAATATTTACCAGCCGATAAATAATTTTTGGTGCTAAAAGATTGTATTAGTGAAAGAAGAATTAAAGATTTGATGAAAAATGCATAGAAATTCATGGAAACAAATGTAAAATAATCAAATCAAATTTAATATTAAAAAAAATATATAAAATTGGGCTATTCAATGTTTTTATTTTTTTTTTTCAATCATTTTTAATAATGTTGTACTTAAAAAATAAAAATAAAACAAAATAATTTGAATATCAAATAAAATACTAACTAATCAAACTTTATTATCAAAAGACTAATGATGGTTGGGTAATTCAAGAACTGGATCAAGAAACTAATAAAAAAAATTTAGAAGAAATCGGCAAACAATTATAAAATATAGACGTCCAAAATGATAATTTCTCGAAAAAAGAAGATGAAAAAAAAGAAGAAACAATTCAATAATAGTAAAAAAAAGAAGAAAGCGACGGCGAAGAAAAAATTTTTACAGTATAATAACACGATTCTGAAGATGATGAAGACAATGGACAAGCCCCCGAAGTCAGAATTTACACTATATATATTTGTTATGATGGTTATTACTATTGCCCTAGACTATTTTTGACCGCTATATTATCAAGTGACGATGAAAAATTAGATGGCTAACCAATTAAACTTGAAAAAATTTTCGACGACATTGCTGCTGAAAAAGTCAACACTACTGTAATAAAATAAATAAAAAATATATATATATAAAATAATTAAATAATTATAAAATTCGAAGGAATAATTGATTCAAAAATTAAAAGCTATTTTCTTATTATTTTTTGTTATTATATTATATTATAATATTTATATGTTTACTTATATGAACATTTTTTTTTTATTTAGGTGACTATTGAAAATCATCCTCAGTTGAATTAATAAATGGTAACTATTCACCCTTGTAAACATGCCCAAGTTTTAAAAAATTTTGCAGACTAAATTAGAGAAGGAAGATCAGAGGACTCAGTTGGGGCTCATTTGGCGATAATATTATTTTTAAAATTCTTCCACGATGTTATTCCTACTGTTTCTTTTGATTCTAACTTTGATATTGATTTTGGTGCCAACTGATTTTTTAATTAAAAAAAAATAAAAAACACAGTTAAATGGTATATAAAAATTAAACAAAATATAATTATAAAATACAGACAATATTAATACTATCATTGAATGAATAGTAATAATATTGATATAGGAATTTATTTTGAATAAAAATGGAATGAATCCAAATTTTTTTATTACTTACTACTTTAATTATTAGTCTATAAAACTTCAATACTATATTATAACTATGCAAATTATTTTTAATATATGTGTTTATAATATTTGAAAATAAATTTCTTAATTTTTTTTCCTTCTTATTTTTATTAAATATAGTATTTATTTCGAGTTAAATTTTAAAACTAAAGTTATTTATAACTAAATTACTGATTAATGATTATTAAATAGAATTATTTAAATATTTTAGTTACTTTAATTTATTTAATTTTATTTGACTAAAAAAAAAATAGAAATTTTAATTATTACTTACATTTATAAATTACTAAAAATATGTTAAATCTTATAAAATAAGCAGATTTTTTCAGAAAAATCCAGTAAGATCAAGTTGTACCATCAAAAACTTAATTTGGCGGATTTATATCTTTATTCACATTCATATTTATTGTGTATTTGGTAGTTTATTAATTCTAATATGTGATTTTTGGAGAATTGGAAAAGGTAGAAAAACAATAATATAATAAATATTTTTAAAATAAATATTCATGTGAGAATTTTAATATATATATATTTAGTTAATAATATAAATATAAATTATTTGTAGATTCCTTTTGTTTAAAATATAAGCAATGATGAAAGAATAAGAGTTAATATGAATATAACATTTCATGAAGTTAGTTGCGGATTTTTAAGTGTTGATTATTAAGATTTAACCGGAACTCATTTGGAAAATATTTAGCATGAAATTTATAAATTAAGATTAGATTAAGAAGGAAATTTTTTAGAGGAAACTAAAGCAGAATTAATAAGAGAATTTGAAAATAAAGTAAAATTTATTTAAAAAATTCATTTGCTATAAATAAAAGTTTATGCTGATAATGATATCGTACAGAATTTAATTTAAATTTTTTAAATTTAGATTAATAACCCTTCAACACCTAGTTTAAATAATAAACCTGATGATTAAGAAAAAATAAATGATTGTTACGGGGCGTAAATAACTGTGGATTAAAAATGTATTACATGTAATGATGTAATGATTGCATACAGTTCTAGAGGATGGCCGCGTAATTTAAAAAAAATCAACAAATTATTATTTAATTTAAAGAACATATTAATTTTATAATAAATTTTTATTGTAAAATTTCTAGAATTTTATTCATATTAAAAAGATTATTAATTATCTAAAAAGTTTTATTTTATTGAAAAGTGCCCCCAAAAGAAATGATCAAGTAATGCAATATAGGTTTAGAATTATAAAAGTCTGAATATGAAATAAAAAAAGAATAAAAGTATAAGTAGTAAAAAATAGAAAGAGAATAATAGTAATAAGAAATTTCTAGGATGTAGGCTGAATAGTATATATATTAACAAAAAAAATTATAATTTACTAAAATTATAATTTATTAAAATTTTTATTTTAAAATTTAAATTATAGTCGAAGAAAATAAATTGAAGAACAATAAAGATAATAAAAAATAAGAGAAGAATAATTAAAAAATGAAAGTATAAAGAATTAATAGTAAAAAAAATAAGATGAACTAACTTAGTAAAAAAAAAAAGAAAGTGAAATAGAAAATACGTTGAAATATGATGAATAAATAGATGGGGATAATATTGAAAACATTTAAAATAAATAAGATAGTTAAGAAGATGATTAAAAAAATATTAGATAAATTGATACAAGCTAATAAAATTAAAAAGATTATGACGAAAGCTTAATATAAGAAGACGATATTTAGCAAAATAAATTATTATAAGAAGAAAATATAGAAAAATAAAATAATTAAGAAAAAATTGATGAAAAAAAAGAATAAAATAATATTAATAATGAATAAAAAGAATAAAATGAAGAAATTGATGATGAAAATTTAATTGAAAATTAAAAAAGAAGACAATTATTTGCCGAAAGTTATGGACAAGAAGTTAAAAGTGATTAAATGTTTACAATGGATTAAATTAATAATATGGTAGATGAAATAGGAGAAGGGTGTCAAATTTATGGCCATTTATATTTAAAAAGAGTTCCTGGAAATTTTCATATATCATTGCATGGACAAGGGGCTGCTAATATGTTTATTTAAAAATTATTTTCTATGAAACACACAATTAATTTACTAGAATTTACGGGAGAAACTGAGGGATTGACTTATGGAAATTTAATATAATCTACTAATCCAGTAGATGGTATGTATTTTGATGTTTCTCCTGGGTAAGTAGATATATATATATAATTAAATATAATTATATAAATTTTTAAGCTAATATTTAAAAATATACACAATAAGTATAAGTAAATTTTATTATTTGATAACTTTTATTTAGAATTTTTATAGAATTAAAATTATGTATTACTTTTTATATTTTTATATTAGTAATGACCAAGATTATTATATGAAAATTGTGAATGCAGAGTTTTAAAATATTTTTTCTGAGTTTAGAAGTCTTTATATATATACAATCTTAAACACAACTTAAGCTAATAATCCTACTTTACCTACAGTAAATTTTAAGTATGAATTTGACCCAATTTCTATGAGGTATGTAAGTTAACACTAATCATATACTTATTTTATAGTATCTTTATGCGCAATTTTTGGAGGAACTTTTAGTTTAATGAGATATTTTAATTCTGTATTTTCTAAATGAAAATTCACATATGATAAATAAACTTATATTAAATTTTTAAATTATATTACTTATTTTATTTAATTTTTGTGATTATCGAAATTATTTGTTTTTAGTTTTAAAATATAATTTTTTTAATTGCTAAATGGTTATAAGAATTTAATAGAATAGATTTTTGATTTTCAATTTTATTTTGCTTATGAATTCATTAATTTTTCTTTTTAAATAAAATTATAAAAAAAAAAAAAAATTTCAATAAAAATGATTAAGAATAAAAGTTTTTAAACTCTTTTCTTTATCTTTTATATATTTTTATTAGTATAAGCTAAGCCAAGCAAAAATTAGGATATTTAAATTTATTTAGTTAAGGAAAATGCTGAACAAGGTGAACAATAAATAGTTATTATATATTTTATTAATAACTTTCGACTAATTTATAAATAATGAACAATTTTATTAAGGCTAAAATAATAATAATAATGATATAAAAATTAAGCCAAATAATTTTTTTAACTTAGAATAATAAGTACCAGTTTACACATATGGGTAAATTTAGACTGGTTTTAATTACACACCAGAAGGAGAAGTTATGTGTAATCCTAATCCTAGTATAAAAGAAGGCGTTGAAAATAGCAAGAGAATATTTTATATAAAAAATTAATCTATAGATTAAACTTATCAGATAGAATTTTTAATAAAAAATTTAAGTTATAACAATTCTGTTCCTAAACTTGTAGAAAGTACATAATATCATTAACTATTTCCTGGTGACATATAATAAATATAGATAAAATACAATTGTCTGTCATAAGATGTAACTATTAATATATTTTTAATTTTGACATAAGCATATATAAAATTTATATTAAAGTATAGTAAATAATTTTAATAAATTATATTAAATAATTTAGTAAGATATGTATACGTGGGATAGGATTTATTTTGAATTTTCAATATTTATATAAAAATAAAATTAAAATTAACAAATGAGTTTAATAGATAAACAATCATTTTCTATATTAAAAATATGTTCGTAAAAGCATGATAGATTTGATTATTCAATTTTGGTGTTATTTATAATTTCATGGTAATAAAATAAAAATAATTATGTTAAAGTATATTTTAATTATGTATTTTTATCATTTAAAATTGTTTATATTAAATAGGTATAGATTTATTATTTTTTTTAGACAAATAATTCATATAAATTATTTTTATTTAGTTTAGTTATCAGTTAGGGTACAAAAATAAGAGAAAAATTTCCACTTAAATTAAAATTAAAAAATAGCGACGAAGAAGAAGAAGTAAGGTAGGAACTCACTACTTATCATGCCATAGGCTTTATATTAATTGGGTCGGGATTTTTGCTAATTTTGTATTTTTTTGTTGATTATTTGAAATATATTTTACTTTTATCTATATGTTTTAGCAGGTAATATAATAAAAATTAAACTAAAAAGTTAAAATAAATCATTATTTTATTGGATACTTTTTTTATTTAAAATTTTTGTTATTGTAATAGTTGGTTTAAATCTTTAATAATTTGAATATATTTAAAAAATTATATTAATACCTAAATTTAAATAAATTTTTGAATAAAAAATTAAATACATTTAACTGCATTTATAAATAAAAACAATTTATTATATAACTTTTATATAATAAAATAAATTTCAATATTATATATGAAACTTATTATAAATTTTATTTTTTAATTAGTTTTTCGGCTGGAGAAATGATTTTAAGTGATTTTTTTGGTCAAATATTTAAGAATTCTTAAACATGTGGATAAGTTTATTTTTAAATAAAGGGAGAAAAATTCACTCTATTAAAATTAATATCATTTATAATAAGTGGACTTATTGTTATAGGATACCTTTTTACAAAAAATTTTATACTTTCAAATATAATAGCTTTATTTTTTGTCTTAGTAATGTTTAAGGTAATAGTTATGCCGAATTATAAAGTGGCAGCCATATTTTTATCTTTAGCCTTTTTTTATGATATTTTCTGGGTTTTTATATCACCTTACTTTTTTGGCGGAAATAGCGTAATGGTAACAGTAGCATCTAATATTCATTTACCAATGACATTTTAATGCCCTTATTTTTCGTAAAAAATTGAATTTAAGATAATAAAATTATATATTTTTTATAATTATAAGTTTATTTTATTATTAAAATATATAATAATTATTTTTATTTTTATTTTAATATAAAAGAGATTTTTATGAACCTAAATGTTCTTTAATTGGATTAGGAGATTTGGCTTTACCCGGAGCTTTTGTTAGTTTTTGTTATTCTGTGTAAAAATCTTTTAAAACAAGTAGTTATCATAAGGTATGTGTAGCTGGTTATTGTTTAAGTTTATTTTTTTGCATGTATATACTTATAGTGTATAATATGGCTTAGCCAGCTCTTTTATATTTGGCACCAGGGACTTTGATTCCTGTTATGATTTTGGCTATAAAAAGGGGAGAATTTAAGTAAATTTGGGAAGGAAAGGTTAATAGAAAGAGAAATAGTGATGGCACATTAAGAGACTTTTAGAATGATAATAAAATTGAATATGCTAGCGAAAATTAAAGGTAGAAGTAAAAATAATTTGAAAAAATTGATGAGGAAGAAAATGAAGATGAAGAAGAAGAGTCAAAAATTTAAAGTATAGAAATGTAGTGAATTTTAAGAAAGTATCAAAGCTATTTTAAATAAATTTTATTTTTCTATTTTAATTATATTTTATTTGATAGTTTTATTATATTTAGAATAAAAAAAAATACAATGCCAATAATTTCATATTTTTTAAAATTATTAATTTTAAATATTTATTTATTTACATATTTAATATTAAAATAAATTTTTTATCAAAATTTTAATTTGTAGTTATTTTACTTAATTATTCATTATTCAGTTTTAAATAAATTAAGATAAAACATCATTTTTCTAATTAAAACGAATTAAATAAATTGAAAATGAGTTGTTTGAAATAAATTATAAAATTGAAATACTTAGTTTTTAAGTAGTAGTATTAAAAATTCATTTTATTTGTAGTATGTTTTTTATTTTTATTTCACAATTAATTAATTTCAGAACAATGAAAATTTAATAAATTTATAATTATTTTCCATTTATTATTTATTTATAATTATAATATGAGTTAATTGTTAAGAGAATAATATTAAATAAAAAAACAATAAAAAAGAAAATAAAATAGATAAATAAAAAACTTTAATAAACACAGTAATAAAGAAATTTTTCTCTATTAATTTGTAAATTTTCAAACAAAAAAGTTTAAAATAACTAATAAACAATTTATTAATATAAATTCGTAAAAAATAAAATTAAATGAAAAATATGGCTCATTAAAATAACTATAATATGTCATAAAATTCCGGATTTTAAGGTTCATTTTCAGTTAAACATATCTCAAATAAGATCAGGGGTTAATCAAGTGAGGACTCTATAAAAAAATTAAAAATTAGGTTACAAAAAAAATAAAACCATTCACACAACAACAATTACAGCACAACAAATTTAAATTTTAACTAAATTAACAGCCTAAATCATAACAATAATAATAATAGTTAATTTAGAGATAGATCTAGTGAAAGACCAATTTCATTTTTACAAAATTTTCCAGCTAAAACAGTTATGAGAACTGAATCATCAGAAAAAGTTTCATCCTATAACAATTATTTTCATTTAAAAGGGGCGAACAATAATTCCAGAATTTCCAGGAAAAATTAAAGTTCTGTGCTTGGAAATGTTTAATTGGGCACACTTTAATAATAATAGTAATAACAATAATAATAATAGTAATAATAATAACAGTACTAAAAATAGCAATTTTAAACTGAAGTTATTTAAACTTAACCATCTATAATAAAATCTCAAGATTTTAGTCAAGGATTTACGGCTAAAAATGGATAAAGTGGGTCTTTTATCAAAAAAGACGAAAATTATAATGCAACTGAAAAGAAAAAATAAAATCCATTTTTTAAGTAATAAGGATATAATTAGTCAAATAATGTAAAGGTTGGATATAATAATAATATAAATAGTAGGAATTTGGAAAGGGCATAGGAAAGGGCTTTAACTGAAAATGATGTAAATTTTTATTTATATATTTGTAATTAATTTATATTAAAAAATTAAAAAATATTATTTTATTTTATAGAGTAACTTGCCATAAACAATGAAAAATAGCCAAAATTTAAATAATTTAACGAATCAGTAATAAAAAAGTAAGTTGTATACAAAAACTGATAACAGAAGCACTAATTAGTATATATTTTTTAATTTTTTTTAAAAATTTTAATTTAATAAAAGATTATTAAATAAAATTATTAAAAAAGGAAAAATTCTATAGTAAATAACCAATTCTTTTAAAATTTCGTAAACAAGAAGTTAAATTCGGGATCCGCTGGTTCTAAAAGATCGAATAACTAAACTTAAATTTCATAAAATAAGGGATTATTTTAGGATGAAAAATAGCAATAATAGCAATAATTTTAAAGAGATTCAGTTATTGGTGAATAAGGGAAAATAAATTAAAGCGCAAATAACTAATAATCCCAAAATTTAACGATATAATAATAGTAATAATAATAAATTTAATAGTTTTTGAATACACTACCTAAAATAGACCAAGAATAAGTTCCACCAAATTGCACTATTTATATAATATATAAAAAATAAAAACTATTATTTTAATTTAACATTAAAAATAAAAATGTAGAATGGTTATTAGAATAACTTTTACTAAAATGTTGTTAAAATGAAATCGAAAATAATAGTAATAATAATAATTAATAATATGAAGAAGATTTACATAAAATAGTAGGCTTTTAAAGTGCGAATAAAAATATATCTGTCTCTTATTATTTAACTTTACTTAAAAAAGATTTAAATATTTTTAAAATGGCCACTTTAAGTGTAGAACCTATTATTACAGAAAGGTATTTTTCTTAGAGTGAAAGGATAAATTTACATCATTTTAATTTGATTAAACATATTGGTTTAGGAGGTAAAATAACATTAAATTTTAAAATTAATTAATTACTTATTTATTAATCTATTTATTGGATTTTATATATATATATTTATAGGTAATATTTTTTATTTTATTATTTTTTTAGGTTTTTCAAGAGTTTATTTGGTTTAGAAAAAAGATACTGGAACTATGTACGCTTTAAAATTGATCGACAAATCTTTTATAATTAAAAATAAAAAAGAAGTTATAGTTCAAAATGAAAGAAATATTATGACGTTAATTGATCACCCTTTTTTGCTGAAATTAGAATATGCTTTTGAGTCTAAAAGTTATTTAGGATTTGCTATGGAATATTGTGCAGGAGGGGAATTATTTTTTAATTTAAGAAAAATAAAAAAAATGACGGAAGAACAAGCCAGATTTTACTTTGTAGAAATTTGTTTAGGTATCGAATATTTACATGAAAGAGCCATCATTTATAGAGATATAAAACCAGAAAATATTTTGCGTAAATTTATAAATAACAATAATTTTTTTGCTTTTTATTAATTTTGTTATGTATGTTAATTGTATTTTATAAAAAATTTTTTGCAGTTGATTTAGAGGGTCATATAAGAATAGGAGATTTTGGTTTGTCAAAGCCTGATATGGATGTGAATGATTTTGCATACAGTTTTTGTGGGAGTCCTGAATATATGGTGAGATTTATATAAAAAAAATTTTAATTTATTAAATAATACTGAATAAAAATAATAATTCAAAATTAGGCACCAGAAATGCTTTTAAAAGTAGGCCATACTTATACAGTCGATTATTACTGTCTAGGAGCTTTACTTTATGAATTAGTAACTGGTTTACCTCCTTATTATTCTCATAATACTGATGAAATTTATGAAAGTATATTGAGTTAAGACCTAACTTTTCCTAACCACACTTAATTAACAGATGAATTACAACATTTATTATAAACACTTTTGGCAAAACATCCCATGTAAAGAATTGGATAATAAAATGGAATACAAGAAATTTTAAAGCATCCATGGTTTAGACATATAAATATATAAGATGTTTTAGAAAAAAAAATTCCACCTCCTATAAAACCTGATGTTTTAGGTTTTAATTTTGACGAAGAAGAACTATAATAAGGAGAAAAAGATTTCAAAAAAAAATTATTGACCGCCTAATAAGTTTAGGCAGAAATTGGTTAATCTAGCTAATTTAATATTTTTAAAGAATTTTACTTTGATGCGACACTAAGAAGAAATACTTACTAAGAAGGAGAAAAAAGATCTTTATTATCCAAAGTTTAAAAAAAAACAATTAAGTAGAGAAAATTATCACAAGGTTCTGATTTAAAAAATTATAATTAAAACAATAATTTGCATAACCATGTTTAAACAGCTCATATAAATTTGGCTTAATAGTCTCAATAATAAATACTGTAATAATAGTAAACCTAAAATATAAATTAGAATAAAAATTAAAAATAACAAAAATAAAGTAATTCTAGCGGCCATTATTCGTAAAAAAATAAATAATAAAAATATTATTGTATATCTGTTTAATTAATTATTTTAAATGTTTTTTAGTATTGGCAATTCACCGAATATTTTATCCGCTAAAAATTCTGTGTCTTATTAAAACAAAGTTGTTTTTGGAAATAATTAAGGTTATCCACAGTCTACAAAAAATATCAGCAATATTAATAGTAATTATAATTAAGGATAAAATTAAAATAATACTTATAAAAAACATTAAAAAAATGCCAGTTCTTTATCCCAAGCATTTTCTATAGGATAATTAAAGAATATTAAAAAGCACATAAAATCATAAAGTGCTATGAAAATTTAGCCAAATAATTTTATGAGTAATTTTTAAAAGCCTAATGGACATAATTAGAATGATAATCAGTAAACAATAAAAAATAATTAATAAAATGCCAACTAATAAATAAATCTTGCCCTTTAATAATAATAATTATAAATGGAATAAAAAAACCAATAGATAAATTTCTAATTACAATCTTCATAAAAGCCATACATTTCGCAATAAATTTAAAAATAAAATTAAAAATTATAGTAGTAATAATAATAGCCTTAACAATCCTAACAATAATAATAATAAAGATTAAAAACTGAAGATGATTAATAATATGATGATTAAAAAAATGCTGCATATTATTCATCTGCAAACAGAATTTAAACTGAAGCAAATAGAAAGTAAAGAAATATAATGATGAGAAAAAATTCTGGAAATATTCAGCAATAATAACAATATTAATTAGGTAAATCGAAAAGTATATAAAATAATATTTTAAAAACTATGCCAAGTACCACTACAAATAATCATAATCATAGTAATAGTAATAATTTTATTAATTTTAATAATTAATAATAATAAAAATAAGGTCAAAGTTATTCACAAAATTAATATGGGTATAATTAAATAAATGGAAATAAATACAATAGTGTATAAAATACCTACTTAATTGGAAATTAATCCAATAATAATAACAAAAACAACAATAATGCAGTTTATAATGGAAATAATAATAGCAGTACTAGTGGTCATGCATAGTATAACTTTTAACACCATGGAAGTTATTCACATAGTAATAATTTGGGAAAGCATTATTCACCTTTGGGATTTTTTAATAATAATAATGGTGATAACAATTCAAGGTAATGACGTGAAAAATTTTTAAAAAATAAAAAATATAACTATTTTTATCTATAAAATTTTTTAAAATATTAATATAGTTATGAATTAAATAATATTTTATATATTAATTTATATAATTATTTATTTTAATTATTTAGTAATAATAAATAATAATATTATTATATACATTATTAATTATAATTATTTAAGAAATAAATATCTATTTTCTACTTTTCTCTTCATTTCTTTTTTTCATTCTTATTGTGGTATTTTGTCATCGTTTTAATATATATATATATTTATTTATTTATTTATTTATTTATTTAATTAATTTTGATTTTAAATTTTAGAATTTGGCATAATAATAAGATAATGAATGTTAAAAAAGGTAACTAAAATTACATTAGTTTTATATATTATATATATTGGTATACTCTAATTTAAAGCTATTTTAAAAATTTTAAATTGAAATTATAAAATTTAATAATTATAAAATATTCCTCAAGCTACAATTAACTATTTTTAATCTCTTTTAGAATTTTCTGATAGTTCAATCTCATGTTCGTAATTATCTTAGTTGTCTTAGTTATCACTTTAATCTTACTATTTACTATTGTTTTTTACAGAAATATGAGTTTTAATAGCATCAGTTTAAGTGTTATTTCTTAAAATATAAAAATATCCAGTCATCAGTATAGCTACTAAAAAAAGAACCCCTCCAATAATTTTAAATAAAGATCTTGGGCCCATAGGTATCACTTGTTTTTCTATCCAAAAATCATCCAAAATTTCGCCATTTTTAAAGCTAATGTGTTGGTAATTTAAATGAGTTTTGTTATATATAGTTAATTGACCCCCACCTATTTATAGTGAGGTATATGCTAATATTTCCCTTTCAATTGCTATATATATTAATTTATTAGAATGCATAAAAAATTTTTAATATAAATTTTATCATTACGTATGTAATTTAATATATAATGGCTTTATCCAGAAATCCCCTCAATAAAATGTACCGTTGAGTCAGGGTTAATATATTTAAATGAGCTACCGAAAGCTTTTTATTCAAATTTTCCTAAATTTCCATTATAAACTGGGTGGAACCTATATTATAATAGTTTTTTATATATTGCCGAAATGAATAATTTATTTTATTTACAAAATTTATTTTAACTATTATAAAATTATTTTTACCTTTAATAACTATGAACATGTGCAGAAATATACAGGTCAACTTTATACTTTTTTAAAAGAAATTCAAATTAAGTCACTAGCCCTTATAAACTGTCTTCTAGATTTTCTTTTTTTTCTTAAAAATATATAGGAAAGTGTGAAAACACAATAATCCATGGCTTTAAATATCTTCTTTATTCTGCTAAAATCAAATTTTACTCTAAAATCTCCAACTCTTAAATTTAAAGTTCTATATCATAATTATAGGACATCTACCTGCCATTAAAATTAATAAATTATGCGTACATAGAATCAAATGCAAAATCCATATTATGTCTTTTATGAAAATCAGGCATTTTAAATAATTTATCAACATAACTGTATTCTTTTTCTTCAAATTTGTAACCAGATTCATGATTTCCATAAGCGTTTAATTGCACAAAAGAACCGTAATAAGGCTAAACTTTTTTTAAAAATTTTTCACTTCTTACATAACCTTCAGAAATCATATCATAACCCATATCACCTAAAAAAAGTAGCCAAGGCCTGGTATCCATGTTAGATTCATATAAATTCATAAAGTATTCGTGTCCAAATTATCCCAAATTTAATTTAGATTCATTATCAAATTCCTTTTATTAGTATATATATATATTTTTTAATAAAAATAAATATTAAAAAATATTTTGATTAAATTTCAAATGAAATTATAAAATTTTATTTTATTGCTATATTTTTTTATAATGGTTACTTATACGTTGGCATCGTAATCACCATAAACTAAAATCTATTCATAAGTTTATTTTTTATTCACAGATTTGTATGGCACTTGTATTTCATATTCTGGATAAAATTGAGCCAAGTTGTCTTAATTTTTAATTGTGTAAAAAAAAAAATCTCCTTCCTTTACTAATTTCTTAGGAATATTAAAAAAATGAGAATATGCAAAATATTCTATTTCCCCTTTTGTTAACTCTTCTCCTGATATATAATTATTTATGTAAGGTTTTATTTACTATACTTTTTAGTCATATGTTTTGATTATCAGAACAGTATTTTTACACTCTTCCTTTATTATAAATATAAAATTTTAATAATTTTTTAAAAGTATAATATTTATTAAATACATTAAATTTTTAATTTAATTTATATAAAGCATCTAAAAGATTGAAATATAGGATTTTTATATTACTTTGGTATTTGCAGCTATTGTTATCATATTATTACTTGATGAGTCTGGTACATAATAATCCCCCATTGTAACTCTATGACCAAATATTTCACATCCTGAAAATATAGAATCAAATTTTTATTTTTAAATTGCTATCTGCAAAACGATGCTTAAAAATATAAAATAAAAATTTATTTCATTAATATTTCTATAAATATTATATTATTTTAAGTATTTAAATTACAAAATTAAAAGTACTTAATAATAGTTCATTTATTAATGTTATATTAATTTTTATTTATTTTCTTTGAATAATAATAATTAATTTAAAATAATTTTATTATAGTAGATTATAAGAAAAATATATGTTTATTATAAATTTATAAATAAAAAAATTATAATGAAATTAACAGTTTCCATTAACTATTAACTTAAATTACATTATATATTTTACATGTATAATTCAAGATAAATTTGAAAACATATTGCTATATATATTAGAAATTACATTAAATATTATATTTTACATTTAAAACTATTTTTATTATAAATAAAAATTTAAATAATACTCATTATTATTCAATTTCCATTTCGTTCTCTATTAATTTTTATTGATCTTTCTATTAGAAATTATCTATAAACTGAGCCTCTGTTACTTTTTATTATTATTTATTTTTTAAATGGTACCTTAACAAGATAAATATAGAAATTAACAAGATAAAGCAAGTAGAAACAATAATCAAAATTAAGTATGTTTAATCTGATTTATAGTTTTTGCTTATCCAAAATTTATCAGTAACTTATTCATTAGAAAATCTAAAATGTTCAAAGCTTATATGAGTTTTATTATGAATATTTAGGTAGCTTGCCCCTGGATTACTGTAGTCTTAGCTCATTAATATGTCTCTTTAATCAACTTTTTTAAAATACATAATATTTATATTATTTTAATATTTATATTATTTTAAAATTTATATAAAAAAAATGAATAAGAAATTAAAAAAATTACATGCATATGTAATGTAAAAATAACTATTTCCTGCCGAACCGTCTAAAATATAAAAAGTTGATTTAGGGTTTTTATAATTTTTAATTCCATTATCCATTTCTAAAATATCGGTTTGACTAGCTATTCCATTATAAAGGGGTAAGTACCTAAATATAATTATTTTAAATAATTTTATATATAAAATAATCTTAAATAATAAATTATATTTAATTTTTATACCTCTAATAATTATGAACATGAGCACTGAGATAAATATCAACTTTATACTTTTAAAATAAATCTTCAATTTTTTTAAATTTTGCTCTTCTAAAATCCTTACCCTCATCATCATCATAGTATATAGGATAATGTGAGTAAACAATTATCCAGGGTCTTTCTTCTCTTCTTCTATTTGCTAAAATCAGTTATTACTCCAATTTTAATGTAACTTAGTCTTATAATTCTTAACTTTCATCATACCAAATGGTTTTACAATCAAAATTTATAAATTAAGCATATTGTGTTTCAAATTCAAAAACTCTGTTTTACCCAATTTTAAAATCAGGCTATTTAAAATACTGATCAACAAATTTATAACTATACTATTCTAAACCTGTCCCAGATTCATGGTTTCCATAAGTAGACTTTTAAATATATGAAGTTTTTATTTTTAGATATTTTAAATTATCTTATCATATTATTGTTATTATTAATATTATTTATTTTACTATTTAAGGAATGGAACCAAAATATGGGGCAGTTTTTTCGAAATAATTTAAAGAATTTTGATATTCTCCGTCCCATAATTCATACGCAAGATCACCCAAAAATAATAAATAGTCAAATTTCCTATTTTCAATATTATCCTTTTATTTCATAAAAAATTCATGTCCTTTTTATCCCCAATTATAACTGGTTTATTCCTTGTATTAATAATAAAAAAATGTTAAAAATCTGTGTGTTTTTATTAAAGATATATAAAAATATTATTTTTATTTTTTTTACCTTACAATTTGCATCGTAGTCACCATAAACCAGTATTCTATCTATTTATTCATTTTATTTTTATTTATCAGTATAAGGTAGATATACTCTATATTCTTAAATATTTTCACCATCAAAATTATCTTATGCTGCAAAATATGTGAATATCTCACCTTAATTCAAAAAATCAAAAGGTATAGAAAAAAAATAAGTATAAAACACTAAATAATTGCTTCCATATGTGTCAGAATATTTTTTTGTATCAATTTCATTATAATATTCGAAATTGATGATATGTTAATTTTCTTATTTATAATTAATAAATAATTAAATATCTTCACATAAATCCTTTTAAATAAAATTTTAATTTGTATTTTATAAAAAAAAATGTTATAAATTATTTAAATTTATATTTTATATGTTTAAAATATTATTTTTTATTATATATAATAGTTTTTTATTAGGTATATTAAATTTTTTAGTAGTCCTTTTATAAACTTAAAATATATCGTTTTATTTAATATTAAGACTAAATTTTTTTGCATAATTTTTATTATATAAAATTATAATTTATTTTTACCATTGTATTGACACCAATAGTTATTAAATTATATTTATCCTTCATAGTATTATAATAATCTCCTAAAAATATTCTTTCTCCGAATGGTTAGCATCTATTTTCTGAATTATATCTTTTTCTTTTATCTTTATATATGTGATTATAATCTATGTACTGACAATTTATAAATAATCTAATAAATTTGTAATTCTTAATTATGGTTTACATTTTAGATAAAATATATTTTATATAGTTAGTAAATATAATTTATATAATTACATGCTTAATTTTAATAATAAAAGAATGTATTTATATTTTTTTGTGATTTTGTTCATTTTTTATTTTTTTAATAATAAATTTTTTTTTATTATTTTTATTTATATTTAGTTTTAGAATAATAAAATTTAATAGCTGAATTATCAATTTTGTTAGTAAAAAAAGTTTTATGTTTAGACTCATTTAGTTAGAAGTTAATTTTCTTGTGGATAATATATATGAATATTTGTAAAATATGAAAATTTATGCAATTTTTGGTTATAGAAAATCATTCAGTCATTTTTATTTAAAAATATGCTTGATATATTCATAAATAAATAATTGATAAATTTAAAAAATGTTTTATTTTTAACGAATGAAAATTAAAAGTATAATTTTTTAAAAATAAAAGTAAAGATAAAGTAATTTTTTAAATAGTTTGATTTCTTTTTCTCATTATTAAATTTCACTTTGTCTTATATTTTCTTTTATAAAATAATTAAATTAAAATTAGTTAAAACTTTACAAAGAAGGACTATACTTTTTAATTATAAATATAAAAATGATACCAGGTTTAAGGTACATTACTAATCAATTATTAATACTTTGATCACAAAAAACAAAATTTATTCATTAATTAAATCAGTTAGAGGCAGTTTTTTTAGTGACTGAATATTTAGAAGAAGTTTATTCAGGTCCTTATTCTTATTCTTTGAAAGTTTTTTTGAATTTATAGTATGGAGGTCCCCAGGTTTTTCCCAAGTAGAAGTTTAAGAATTTCTTTTTTAATCCGGCCCATTATTTCTATCTGATTCCTCCTAAAACGTCATGAGGATTTTTTAAATGTTACCAACTGGGTTTTTAATCGTAAAAGTGTTCGACGAAGGTTAATTTGGTTTAAGAAGTGTAAAGGGGAGCTTTGGTGTATCCATCGTAAATTCCGTTTAATGATTGTCCGTTTAAGGCTCTTTCTAAATTGTTTCTAACAACGTGAATTTATTACCATCCTCCCTGTTTTTTTTATAAAATATTTATATATTTATTTATTAATTAATTTATTAAAAAAAATAGTCACGAAAATTTATTTTTACGAAGAAAGATCTGGTGGTGGGTAAATCAGCACAATCTCCTAAAGCGAAAATATTTTTATGTTTATTATGTTATAAAGTGTGTTTATCAACATCAACCAATCCTAACAAATTAAAAGAAAATTAAATTAATAATTAAATTTAAAATTTAAATTTAAATTATAGAAATGGGAATTTATATTTAAATATGTTACCTCTATCAGTAGTTAATCCAGATTTAACTAAGAATTCTTAAGGTTTACAAGGAATAATAGAATAAAGGTTATTATATTATCTTTATTCAGTTTCTCCAGTTTAAAGATTTCTGGTGTTAATTTTGAAGTTGTCTTATTCGACTCCTTCTAAACTAGTATTATATACAACTTCGATTCCTCTTTTGGATAATTCTTCTTTAATAAATTAGTCAGCAGCATCGTTATATTATACAAATTTATCATTGGCGTTCAAAATAATTAATCTAGAGTGAGGGTGTAATTTTCCGTGGGCTTTGAACCAGGTCCAAATTTCGTCGGAAATAAAGAAATTATAAGTTTCGACTTCTCCTCTAAAAGGGAATTTGGGGATACAGAAGTAAGCATCTCCAGAACTTTTATTATAAAAAAAATATTAAAAAAAATTTATATAAATATATATTTATAAACTTAAAATATAAAATATATTGGACTGATTAATTTTTTGCAAAATATGTAGATTAAAGTTATTAATTTATTCATAATTATTATATTACCAGAAGTTATAATGATATTTAGGGTATTTGTGGAGAGATCCTTTCCATTTAGGGTGGTCTAAATAAATTTTAAATTTTTAATTTATTTTGTATACTAAGATATTTATTATATATTTAGATATTCTTAGCCATATAAAAATTATTAAATTATTATAATACCAGAGGGAGCATAAACGGGGTGTTCTTCGTGTTCCCAGGCGGCATCGAATCCCTATTATATTATATTAAGTTATAACATTACAAATTAGTTACAATATACAAAAGTTTTTAATTAAAAATTTATCATAATTTTTAAATCTTAAAATATTATAATTTTTTTTTTTTTACAGAAATAGATTCAATATCGAAATCTTATCCAGAAGCAATAACTAATTGATTATATCCAATTTCTCTTCCGTTGGTCAAAACAACTTTATTTTCTTCGGCTTTAATTCTATCAACTCCAACAAAATCACTATTTATAATATATGTTTAGTTTTAATTTTTCTATGATTAATATATATAATATTATTTTATAAAATAAAATTAGTGTATTTTATGCAATATTAAAGTTCATTTATATATTTTTTCCAAAAAATCTATTATTTTTAAATAATTTGCTGTTTTTATTTTTTTTTCTAGTTATAAACTACTATTGCTTAAATTTCTCATAAATTTATTATATTTTTCATTAAGGTGTTATTTATTTGCCAATTTAAACTAATTTCTTCATTTTTATTATTTATTCCAAACGGGTTATGCATAAAATACTAATTATATTCGTTTTTTTTATGGTTTTTTGTTTATAATTTGCTATAGGAAATTTGATAATTAAAATATAAAAATACCTGAAGGCAGAGTGTTTGTGAACAGATTATTTGGCGTTGGCAAGGTAATCAGTTTTTCCCATATTTTACATTTCATAAACATTTCTAAGGGGATAAATTTAGTTAACTGTGGAATTAGAAGAAACCATGACTGAATATTTTTCATGAGTGGATTTTTCAAAGTGATGGGAGCATAAACCTCCTAAGTTGGTACCAATGAAAAATACGTCATAATTATCTAAATTTTTAGGGGTAGGGGGTTTGGATTTTCCGAACCCAGCAAAATTGTATATATTTTTATTAGAAAGGGTTTTTTAGAGGGCCTTTTCTACGTGCAACATAATTATTATTATTAATTAAATATTAAATTATAATTATTTGATATTTGTATTTAATTAAAATTATTAAATAATTATTTTAGTTAATCCTTTGTTTTCATTTGTTTTTTTAAAGTAATTTATTTAATTAATATATATTTTAATATTAATAGCAAATATCTCATTTATTTTCTTTTGATTTTTTTAATTATTTATGATAAAAAAGACTCTACATCTTTATTAATACACAATTTATATGTATATTTAATTAGTGATTGTTATTAACATAATAAATAAAAAAATCATTGCAAATATAAAAGTGTAATTAAATTAAGAATCAATAAATTCTTATTAATTTTTTAATTATAGCATTTAAGATTTATTAATATTGATAAAATTTCAGAAAAAAATAATATTTTTCTTATAAATAATTAAAAAAGCTCTTATATTATAAACGAACTAATAAAAATTTTATAAACAATCTAGTTTATATAATAACTATTAATTTAATACCAATTAAATTTTAAAAATTCATATATTTTAATCTTTTTGGTCTAAATACTATTATAGCTCAAAATGGGAAATATTATTATTTTGTTATTCGATATCATTTTAATTATATAATGGTTGTTAATTTATAGATAAATTTTAGTATTGGTCATAATTTGCTTCAATATTTACATCTTCTATATTATCTATATTATCCTCACTATATTCTTCCTAAATTGTAGATAGTTCTATTTCCTACCCTAAATCTAATAAATTTTATTAAATGTTTATATATAATAATTAAAAATTAATTAAGATAAATATTGAGTATTGTTACTGATATTATTCTCTGAATTTGTATTTTATACTTATTATTGAGGCAAAATTTAATTATCTACTTTTTATTCCATATCTTTTATTTTAAAATTTTGTAATAATTGAAAATATTATATAAAAAAATTTAATGATTTTAATTTATATTACCACTTTATTAATCAGTATTTTATTAAATATTGTTTTATGGTTCTATTGCCTACTACTCGATTTATTATTATATGTCATTATAATGATTTATTTAATTTATTTATGTCATTTGATTTTAAATATTTATGGTATTTAATTCTTATTACTCGAAAATATCTTAATCAAATTAACTATTTTCATTTGAAATAAAATGAATCTAATTATGGGATAACACATTACTATCATTTTATTAGTTTTCTTAGTGAGTTAAATTTTGAAAATTTTATGAATTTTAACTTTATTCTAAATCTACTAAGGTACTTACTTGTTCACCATTACTTTCATTAATAAAAGTATCATATAATTCTTCTTATTGATAATATTCCCCTTCATAAGAATAAGTAGACTCATCTTAGTCTTTTATTGATATTAAATTTTTAAATTAAAAAAAATATTAATATATTCTAATTAATTATCTCTTTTTAATAATATATATTATTTTTTAAAAAAAAAACATAAATTCTACTATAAAATATAATTATTTTTTAATTTTATAAATAGCTTACCTTCCAAATTTTAATTGTATCCTATTTCATCAAAACAATCATAATAATAATAAAATATTCTAAAATCCAAAGAATTTTTAAGCACCTATAATAAAGCCTCTGTTTTTTAAGGAGTGTATTCTATTTAAAAAGAGTTTTCAAATTACCTATCCAAAGCAAGCAAATATATTTCTTCTAATAATTTTATCAATAAGGTATAATATTAATCATTGGTATCTTCTTTTAATTACCCTAATAATTTTCTTATATCATTTATAAATAAAATATCTTATTCGATTTTTTCTCCCAAAAATATTCCTACGACAATTTTTTTTAACAGTCTTTTAAGATTCTTTCGGGCAGGTAGATTTTAAATTTAACGACCAAATTTTTCCAATATTTCATTTAAATCTTTTACATAATATATATATATAAGTTTATATGACATATGAAACATATGAAACAAAATTTTATATTTTATATATATATTATATATTAGTATAGATATATAGTCACATAGAATAAAATTTTAAATTTAATCAAATTATTTTATTTTTATTTGTTTGGTTTTTATTTTTATTTACATTTATAGTGGAGTTTCCTCTCTTATTCTAATGAATATTTTTTTTATTATTTCTTATCTTGTCTACATTTACTATATTAGGGTAACCTGTTTTTATTAGTAAAATTTTAAAAATCTTTTTTGAATCCCATTTTCTAGTATGTGAATCTGTTTATTACCTTATGTAAAGTAATTTATGTAAATAATTAAAAGATTTTTTTTGATTTTTTTTTTTACTTAAACTATTAATACTTAGTTTATTTTATTTTTAACCACTTAAAATTTTTATATTTAGAATTTGTTTAATCAATATTAATCAGAAAAAATAAAATTTAAAGAAATTCACTAAGCGAATTGATCATTAATTCTACGATATAAACCAAATATCAAAATGTACTATTAATAAAATTTATATAAAGAATAACAAGAAGCTAAACTTTAAAAAGAAAATATAAAAAATTAGGAAGAATTGAAAATTAATTAATAAATTATACTATTTATTTTTCACATTATATTGATATTTGTAGTAATACCTAAAGTTTAAAATACAAATAATACTAAACTATTATTGCTTGCATTACCTTATATCATAATTTATATAAATAAAATTTATTTTAATTATTCCGAACATACCAATTAATTTTTTTAAAAAAATATTCTATTTTATGCGATTTTAATTATAAATTTATATTTATAATACAATTAAATATTAATTGGTATCTCTTAGCCGAATAATTCAACTGAAAATACATTATAAGTTAAATAGTTATATCTCCCCCCTATATTTCATATTTATTTCTAATATATACCAGCTGAATTTTATCAATTAATTTAATGAAATGAGAACATCCATTGAAATAGATATATATTACGAATCAACAATTAAAATTATAAAAACTAAAAAAAATGTGCAATATAATATGATGTAGTATATTTAATTTTATAGTATTAAATTATTTATTTAAGACAAATACATTTATAAGAGTAAATAATTATAAATTTTAAGAAGTAATCCTAAATTATTGCTTAATTTAAAATTTTTAAGTAATTAAATACATTAAATATAATATTTAATTACAATGTATGAACATAAGATAGGTTATACGTTATAAATATAAAATTTAAAATTAATTTTGAGTACTTTACACCACCGTCTCGGAGGACTACTAATTAAAAATAGCTAGATAGACACAAATACTTAATAAATTTAAAAATTACCTTATTCTAAATTTATGATGATTAATATATTAATTTTAAAGCCAGCTATATTATAAAATATTTGTAATTTTATATTTAATAAAATATAAATAAATAATTCTTATCATAATTTTTTTTGTTTTGCAAAAGATAATTAAATTATTAATAGTAATTACATATCGGTGGTAAAATATATCAAAAATAAATTATATTTTATTAAAAAAATTATATAGTATTAAAAAAAATTAAGGCATTATAAATAATTAAATAATTTATTAATTAATAATTTTTTTACTTTTATTTAATCTAATTAATAAAAATTAAAAAAAAAAATTAATAAAATTAAAGATAAGAAAAAATAAACCATTAAATCAATAAATAATCAGAGACAAAAACTTAAAGTAATAACATATTTTAAAATTTATAAAAATATATATATGCCCAAATTAAATAAACTTTGGCTGTTTAAATTTTATATTTTTGTCAATTTACATTTTAAAAGTGGTTGACTAAGATGATGACTTTAAAACTTACATGTAGTAATGCCTTTAAAATGAAAATGATAATTATGATATTAAAAATGATGATGATTAGTAGTTTAATATATTAAATGATTTTGAATAACACCAACAAAAAATTAAAGAGGAATAAATATTTTATATGAATGAATTAGAATAATACAAAGAAAAAAAAAAAGAATTTCAAGAGAAAAATAGTAAATTGCAAGCTTCAACAATCTTTCTAGATAATTAATTAAAAAATTTAGATGATGAAAATTAAAAAATACTGGATTTAAAAACTTAAGAATTAGAAAATAAATTATAGTAAGATATTGAAAAATTAAAATTAGATTTCGAACAAAAAAGATAATAATAAATAGATGAGCTTGAATAAAAATTAAAAGAAGAATTTTTAAAAGATCTGGACATAATATAAGAAAAGTAACAAAAAAATTATAAAAAACTGCTTTAAACTCATTAAGAATAATACCAGAATAAAGAACAATAGTTAGAAAAATAATATAAATAAGAAATCGAAGCCTTAGAGAAATAAAAAAATAAAGAATTGGAGATAAAAAAAAGGAACCTATCTACTGAATTTACTTTGAAATTTGATGAATTCAAAAAGGAATAAAAATAATGGTCTGAATTGGAAAAATAAAAAATAAAATATAAAAAAATTTTAATTTTTTGTATTATACCTTTAATTTTTATCATGCTTATAAGACTTTTATAGTGATTATTATTTTATCTACCAAAATATAAATATTTAATTGAAAATATGAATTTAGATACATTTTTAAAATTAAAAAAATATATTATAATATAATCTTTATTCATTTTAAATTTTAAAATATTTGCATATTTCAGTTCATTGATTTATTTTATAATAGCTTTTAAACTAATTATAAAAGAAAATAATTTAATTATTAATTGAATGGAATCCAGAAAATGATTTTATTTTATTATTAGAAAAGTATTAAAATAAAATTAATCATTTTTTATTAAATTAAAGGAGATTAACAAATATAAGAAATAAAAATAAAAAATTTACTTAAAAAAAAGCAAAATAAAGCAAAAATAGTTAATAAAATAAAAATAAAAAAATATGTCTGACGATTATACCATTGATAACTTAATTTTAAAAGAATTATAAAATAACGAAATAAAAGACTCTAGAGAGTTCGCAAGCAAAAATAATATATAATAAGATATTTTGGATAAAGTCTTGAAATCTTTAAATTCTTTATCATATGTAGCTTTATAAGCCCATACTATCGATGGATGGTAAAAAAATATATATAAATAAAAAATAAGCATTTAATATTTAAAAAAAAGGCTATAATATTAAAAATAATAATAATGAATTTAATTTTAATATTTATGATTAGTAAATTGTTATTTAATGTACATATATAAAATAAATTGCGAAATTATTGTAAAAATTTTAAAAAAATAAAATTGAAAACAAAAATCGTAATTTTAAATAGAGGATTATAAGAACATATATAATTAATTTTTTTTATTTATTTATAAAAGATTTGCATTTTTATTGTTAAAAATTTAAATATGTTTAAATAATATATATTATAATATAGGAAATTATCTGAAAAAGGAGAGGATGCTTTAGCAAATGGAACTCCTGAATTTTAAGTTTTAAAAGCCATTCCTGATGAAGGAATTTCACAAGCTGATTTAGATGCTAAATTTGGAAAACCTTTCATGAAATTTGCTTTTCCTAATGGAATGAAAAAAAAATTTTTCGCTTTGGATAAGGCCACAAAATTAATTAAAAAAAATGAAAATGGTGATTAAGTTGATGCTGATGTTTTAGAATTGTAAAAAATTAAAAACAATGAATAAGTAGACAAAAAATTGGCTGAAAATTTAAAAAAAAGAGAATTTATTTTGAAAGACAATACTACTTATTATGATGTTAAAAAAGGAGAAAAATATGTTCCTGAAAGAGTTTAATTGGAAAATGAAGTTACTACTGAAATGATTAAAGGAAAAAATTGGTCTGAATTGAATTTCAAACCTTATAATTGGAATGCCCTCGGAAAAGAAGTAGATTCTGGTATATATATTATAGAAATATTTATATATTATTTTTAAAACGTTTTTTAAATTTTATAAATATTTTTGTTTTTAAATATAATTTTGAAATATTGAAATTTTTTAAAGGAAATCTCCACCCCTTACAAAAAGTTAGAAAATAATTCAAAGAAGTATTATCTGAAATGGGATTCGAAGAAATGCCAACTAATAAGTAATATAAAAACATTAAAATCAAATAAAATTCAAAATAATAATAAATTAAATTAGTATTTAAATTAATATTATATAAAATCTTAAAATTTTTTATAAAAACTTATTTTATATTTAATATTAAAAGCTACGTAGAAAGTTGTTTCTGGAATTTTGATACTTTATTCGTTCCTTAAAAACACCCTGCCAGAGATTTACAAGACACTTTTTATATAAGTGACCCTAAAGTAGCCAAAATTGATGAAAGAGAATATTTAGAAAATGTAAAAAAAGTCCATGAAAAAGGAGATTATGGATCAATTGGGTATTAATACGATTTCTAAGAAGAAGAATCTTAAAAATTGGTTTTCAGAACTCATACTACTGCCGCTTCCGCTAGAATGTTATACAATATCGCTTAAGAAGCAAAAAAAGAAGGAGAATTTAAACCCAGAAAAATTTACTCCATTGACAGAGTTTTCAGAAATGAACACCTTGACGCCACTCACTTGGCTGAATTCCATTAAATTGAAGGTAAAAAAATACAAAAAAAAAAAATTAATATTAAAATTTTAAAATAAATTCATATTTTATATATATTTTATTTCTTAATTATTAAAAAAAAAATAGAGAAAAGATTTTATTATTAATATTTTTTTTTTTTAATAAAAGGAATTATTGCAGATAAAGAAGTTGGTTTGGGTCATTTGATGGGAGTTATTGAGAAATTCTTTAATAAAATTGGAATTTAAAAATTGATGTTCAAACCCACTTATAATCCCTATACTGAGCCTTCTCTTGAAATTTATGGATATCACCCTATTTTAAAAAAAATGGTAGAAATCGGAAATTCTGGTGTTTTCAGACCTGAAATGCTTAGACCTATGGGAATTCCTGAAGATGTTTAAGTTTTAGGATGGGGATTAGGTAAAAAATAATAAAATAAAAATATTAAAATATATTAAATAAAGTTAAAATAAAAATTAAATAAAAAAAAATAAAAAAAAGATATTTAAATTAATGTTGTTAAAATTTATATATAATATAACCTTAAAGATTTAATTTAATAATTCGTTCATTTATTTTTATTATATATTAAATAGGTTTGGAAAGACCCACCATGATTTAATACGGATATAGTAATATTAGAGAATTATTTGGAGATAAAGTAGATTTAAAAATGGTCAAAAAAAATCCTATTACATGTTTCAAATGATTTCTGTTAATTTATTGTATTTTTATTTAATTTAAATATTTTATTATTAAAATAGTTACAAGTACTTTAAAAATATATTAAATTAATTGGCTTTATTAATAAAAAAATTAATTATTTTTTTCCCTATTTATATTGATTTTTTCTCATTAAAAAACATTTATTAAATTCTTATTAAAAGATTTAACTAAATTATACTTTTATAATATAATCATATTAATATTTTAATTATAGTTATGTATTAATTTAATAATATTATATATAATTTTAATTTTAATTGGCAATTTAGTTATATTTTATATTATATATATTTTTAATTTTAAATTTATATAAATTTATTTTGACTACTAAATATTTTCAAATATAAAACAATTTTTATATCGATTAAACATGTTATCTGCAAGAAGGGCATTTCTAGTATTATCCAAATTATACGCATTTAGAACATAGAGTATGTCCACATGGTACCAAAACCCGGTTTTTCGTATTTTCATAGCAAATTTAACATTAATGAATAAATTCAACAGAAACATGTCTCAATTAACAATTGTTAGTTTGGCATTTATTTTTTTAAACTTTTTCACAGGTTTTTTTATTTAACTGTTATGACCTTATAAAAATTTTTTAAAAATATTAAATAAATAATAATTAAATACAAATTTAAACTTTAAATTAATATAATTAGATTTTTAAAATTTTAAAATTTTACCCAGAAATATATAAATTTTCGCCAAATTAATTAATATAATCTCCAGAATAATACTTAGAAATAAAAGTGTCTTCATTTTAATTAAGATTTATTTATATTTATAATTCTTCATTTTACACATTTAGTTATATATTATGAATAATTTATGCATTTAAAGAATAAAATTCTTTCAAAATTTCTATGGGGTCATTACACTAAGAAATTGTATAATATATATCTTAATTTATATTTTAAAGCAATTAATTAGAAAAATTTATGGTAATTGGTCTTTTTAAATTTTATTATAATTTTTTATTAAGTTCATTTTTTTTTGTTTATAATAGGTTTGTTTTTTCTAAATAATTTTTTATCTAATTTTCAATTTTATTGTCATTTAACATTATTTATTATTTCTCAAGATCTAATTTATGCATTTGTTCTTAGTGAGCAGCTTTAATTTAATTTAATTAATCTTACATAATTTTTTTTTATTTTTTTTGTTGGTCTTGTAATTATTTTTTTAAATTTATTAGCTCATTTTCAAATTATTCTTTCAGCTTTTTTTACTCATTGTTCAGTATTTTTTAGTTTTGTTCTTTTATATCCCTAATTTTCGCTTATAATTCTTCATCTAATTATTTTTTTTATTACTAAGAATCATTATCGAATTAATTTTTAAGATCATTTTTTAGATTTTCATAATCATTTTAATTTTAAGTAATTAATTATTGTATTTCATCTTATTACTGCTTTATTATTAAGTCTTATTTTTACTATTCTTATTCTTGATTTGCAATAAATAGGTTTATCTTTGTATTAAAATCATTTTCTTATTCTAACTTGAATTATTCTAACTATTAATTATATTAATGACAAATTTGTTATTTTTAAGACTCAAGTTGACTATTATATTTTTATTTAATATTCTTCAATGCATTATTATTATCTTATTCTAATTATTTTTACATTTTTTCTTATCTATCTTAATAAATTTGCACTTGATCATTTTTAAACTACTATAATTACAAGTCTTTTTGCTATTTTATTTGGTTCTAAGTATTTATTAATTCATTATTTAAATCATCTTCAAATTTATATTTTTTAAAATGTAATGTTTTTCTATTTTTTTCCTCTAATTATTAGATTTCTTATTACAATTTTTAATCAATTTCTTATTTTTTTAAGTTGTATTCATTTTATGATTATTGTTCATATTCTTCTAATTTTATTTTATTTTAAAAAATTATACATTCTTAAGAATCTAAGGAACTAATAGAATCTTATCCTTATTGGTTAACTTTTTTATGATACTACTCAAAATCTTTTAAAAATGATCCACCATCTATCACTGTTGAATATAAATATTATATAATTTTTTTATAATATTTTGTAAATATTTTAAGCGAAAATAAAATCTATAAATTTTATTAAAATAATAATTCTATAATATTATTTTTACTTTTATTGAGAACTCTATTGATAGTTTTTTATTTTTTATTTTATTTATTGTCTTTTAATTTTAAACAAATATAGTAATTTATTTTTTATTAATAGTAAATATTAGTAAATGTACATTTTATATTATTTATTAATTCTGTTATTATTATTGTCAAGCTATTAATTATTATTTTAAGTGTTTTTATGATAGTTAAATTATTTTCGATAAAAAATATTTTATTTTACAATGATTTTTTAATGATTTGAGATATTTCTTATTATATGTGTCATTTTAAAATTTAGAATTTGAACACTTGATCTGTTAATATATTTTTATGCATAATTAAAAATTATATTCTGTAAAATTATAATTATCAATAATTGTTAAAAAAATTTAAACTATGTTTATTTTTATAAATATTTTATAATCAATTTTTTGAATAGCTAAAAGGATTATTTTACAAAATAAAATATGGAATAAAAATTAAATTGACGTAAATTTATATTTAACATTTTTTTAATATATCTTATAATAAAATTTAAATTAGCATATAATATTGAAAAATGGTTACTAGCTCTAAATATTTAAAATAAATTAATAGAATGGGGAGGATATAAAAAATTATTATCAAATTATAGAGAAAAGTATCTTACAGAGATCTGTTTAATATTATAATTTTAATATCAATCAAAATATAAAACTTAAATTAATTAAATATTTTTAAATATAAAATTATAATATAATAGAAAAATAAAATATATATTACCAATTTAATTTATTATTTTAATTTTATCTCATTAATTTGTTTTTTATAATTTTTACTTCAAATTTGCTCATTAATACATTTAAAATTAATATGGTTTAGAATTTTTATTTGAATTTAAATTGCTACCTGGCCTTAAAGTACTAAATTAATTAGCATATGAATTTTATTATTATTGTTCTTAAATTCTAGAGATACTAAATTAATTTTTACTAGTATTCCCAAAACCAGGTTATTATTTTTAAGCGGAATTGTTCTAATAAAAATTATTATAATTAGAATTTGCACTTTATTAAGAAGATTATTATTTTTAAGCGGATTTGTTCTAATAAGTATTACAATTAACTGAAGATTAGTAATTTGAATTTTAGTAAGAAGATATATGGGGGTTTGTTATTGAATAAGGATTCTAAATTTTTTTTTTTTCTTATTTTTCTTTCTCTAATTTTTAAAATTGTTTATAATCTTCTTCGAGTTATTTTACTAGTATTTTTTTCTATTCCTCATTTTGTTTTTATAAATTTTAAATTTAAGCTAAATTAGTTTTTTTAATTTCTTCAATATTCTGCTTTTATTTTTTTTTTTCATCATATATAAATTTCTCCATCTTTTTATTTAATTCGTCTTAAACTTGTTATTTTTTCATATAATCTTATTATTCCAGCTCATTAATTTCTGCGTCATAATTTTCTCGAAGTTCTTAAATTTTTTGCTTATTTTTACCATCCCATTTTGATAATAAATTTTATTCATTTAAATCAAATTTATTTTTTTAATCTTAATTAATAAATTCTATTTTTTTCTCGTAATCTTTTTCCAGTTATTCTTTGAATTATTATAACTTTTTTTCATAATTTTGTCTCAATTCCTCTTAATTTTTCATATTTTCTTTTTAAAGTTCAGCTTCTTGTTATTCTTTAAACAAATTTTATTACTATTACATTTTATTTTTTATTTCTTATTTTTTCAATTCAGATTATTATTCTTATACCTTTTTGAATTCATCAAGTTTCAAAGTAAATTCTGTAGATATATTCTGTTTTTTTTCTTCCAATTCTACCTGTTTTTCTTTCTCTAAGGCCTCAACTTCTTATTTATTCTATTTTTCTAACTATTGTTCTTTATTCTGGTATTATTCTTAGTGAGTTTAAAGTAGTTTTTTATAATTTTTTTGTTACTTTTCTTATATAATGTCCAGATCTTTTTAAAATTCTTCTTTTAATTATTATTCAAGTTCCCCTGTTTATTATTATCTTTTTTGTTCGAAATCTAATTTTAATTTTTCAATATCTTACTATAATTTATTTTCAAATTCTTAAGTTTTTAAAGCCAGCATTTTTTAATTTTCATCATCTAAATTTTTTAATTAATTATCTAAAAGGACTACTAAGGCTTACAATTTACTATTTTTTTCTTGATATTCTTTTTTTCTCTCTCTGTATTAATCTAATTCATTCATATAAAATACGTATTCATCTTTAGTTTTTTATTAGTGTTATTCAAAATCATTTAATATATTAAACTACTCATCATCATCATTTTTAATATCATAATTTTCATTATCATTTTAAAGGCATTACTACATGTAAGCATTAAAGTCATCATCTTTGTCTACCACTTTTAAAATGTAAATTAAATAAATTTAAAAAATGTAATAAATTATATGATTATGATAAATTTTATTAATAAAAATAAGACTTGTTAACAAAAAAATAAACTTTTAAAGAACCAAAGTTTATTTAATTTGGGCATATATATATATTTATAAATTTTAAAATATGTTACTACTGTAAATTTTTGTCTCTGGTTATTTTATTGATTTAATGGTTTATTTTTTTCTTATCTATAATTTTATTAATTAATTATTTTTTTTAATTTTTTTTTGATATTTTATTAATTAGATTAAATAAAAGTAAAAAAATTATTATTTAGTAAATTTATTTATAATTATTTATAATGCTTTAATCTTTTTTAATACTATATAATTTTTTTAATAAAATATAATTTATTTTTGATATATTTTACCACCGATATGTAATTACTATATAATAATTTAATTATCTTTTGCAAAACAAAAAAAATTATGATAAGAATTATTTATTTATATTTTATTAAATATAAAAATACAAATATATTATAATATAGCTGGCTTTAAAATTAATATATTATCATAAATTTTAGAATTAGGTCATTTTTAAATTTTATTAAATATTTGTGCCGTTTTAGCTATTTTTAATCAGTGGACTTCCAAGAAGGCGGTGTTAGATATTCAAAATTAATTTTAAATTTTATATTTATATTGTATAACCTATCTTAATTCCATAAACATTGTAATTAAAAATTATATTTAACGTATTTTATTACTTAAAATTTTAAATTAAGCAATAATTTAGGATTACTTTTTAAAATATATAATTAATTACTCTTATAAATATATTGTCTTAAATAATTAATTTAAAACTATATAATTAAATATACGACATCAGTTTTTTTTTGACTCATCTTTTTTAGTTTTATAATTTACTAATTGTTGATTTGTAATATATCTATTTAAATGGGCATTCTCGTTCCACTGAATAGATGGATAAAACTTCGCTGGTATTTCATAATAAATATGAAATATAGGAGGGATGTATAACTGTTTTAAATTATAATTTATATTAAGCTGAATTATTCGGCTAAGAAATATCAATTTATTTGTAATTGTATCATAAATTTAGAATTAAAATTGCATATAATAGAATATTTTATCTAAAAAATTAATAGGTATGTTCGAAATAATAAAATTAATTTTTATTTATATAAATCATGATATAAATTAATGTAAGCAATAATTACTTAGTATAATTTCTATTGTTAACTTTTGGTATTAGTACATATATCAATATAATATGAGAAAATAAATAGACAAATATATTAATTAATTTTCTTATATGTTATTAATAAACCTTAATGTAATTCTATATTTTCTATTTTATATATATATATTATAATATTAATAGCTGACATTTTTAGTTCAAAATCTAACAAATCTATCATTAATGACATTATTATTCGAATACATGTTTGTACTAACAATCTTTATACATACATTTACTTTTTAAAACAAACTAACAAGTGTCAAACATATAATTCTGATCCTACATTCTAAATTAAAATTATTTTAATATATCGAATAAAATCTAATATTAAATGTAGTTTGATATATATATAATTTATATTAATAAATAATTAGCTAAGATTACGAAATAAAAAACTACAAACAATTAAAATAAAAATTCAATCTTTTGTAGTTTTAAATATATGTAAAATAAATTTTAAATTACCCAGAAATGTACAAGCTTTTCCCGAATTTGGGGACAAATTTTCCCGAATAATATTTTTATAAAAATTCATTCAAATTATTATCAAATTAACATTTATTAAAATATAAAATAATTTATTGTTAATTTTATTAAATTTATTTTTATTATATCATTATTTTTTATATACAACCCTAATTATAATTATAACACATTTTAATGAATTTAAAAGGATATTAACATTTTTCTACTACAATTTAAACTGATTTAAATTTTTACATATTTTAAACATTTTCATAAACAATTTAATTTTTTTTCACACCTTTTAACAATATATCCAGACTTTTTTTTATTTATTTTTGAATTTAATCAGTTATAAGGTAATTATTTACTTGGTCTTATAATTATTTTATATTATTTAATTATTATGCTTAGGAATTTAAATTATATTACTATTTATGTTATAATAGTTGGCTAACATATTCTTCCTTTATTTTTTATAATTGATTTTATTGTTATACGATTTCTTTTTCTTATTAATTTTTTAGGTCTTAAATTTTAGTCTCCATAGTTTTTTATTAAATTTAAAGTTAATTTTATAGATCATTTTCAAAATCTATTTTAATTTTTTAATGTTCTATTTCTAGTTATTTTTTAATATCTTCATTTAATTTTATCCGGTCTTCTTCTAATTTTTTTTGAATATCTTCTTCTAATTTTTACTTTTCTTACTCTAATTATTTTTAATGAGATTATCTTAATTTTGTCCGATCTTCCTCAAGATTTTTTTAAAGCTCAAAATTTATTTTTTATTTTTAATTCTCAAATTATTATTTAATTTAATTTAATTTCTGCTATTCCTGATTTTAAATTTCATTTTATTATTTTATAAAATATTCAAGTTATTATTTTTATTTGTTTTTAAATTATTCCTTTTCAATTTCAATTTCGTTCTAAATGTCTATTTAATATTGTTTAAGTTTTTCATTTTATGTGTTCTTAATTTATTATTTTTATTAATTTAAATCAGCTTCTAAATCTTATTCTTGTTATTTACATTTTTAAAGCAAAGAATTTTAATATTTTTCCTCTAATTATTAAATAGTTGTTTTCAATTTTTTATGATTTTATTCTTATATTATATTTAACTCTTATTAAAATTTTAATTCTTATTATTATTAAATTTATTTAATTTTATTTTAATTATTTATCTAAATTTATTATAGTTCATTTTATACTTATTTATTTTCTTGTTATATTTTATTTAAAACTTATTCTTTTTCATTCATTTTTTCATGAATATTTTTTTCTTAATCATTTAATTGATTTTATTTCATTTAAATTTATTTTTCTAAAATTTTTAAAGATACAATATTTGTTTTTAATTTTGCTATTAAATCATTTCTTTCATTTTATGCATTTTCTAATTATATATTACTATCCAACATCTATTATAAAGCTTATATATCTTCAATATTTTCGATAATATTTTCTTCATAGCACACTTGTTACATATACTCATTAAATCCATCTAAATCCTAATTTTATGAGGACTAATCTGACATTACTATAATAATTACAATATAATATATATTTTTTATTTATTTCAATAAAACAAAAATTAAGGGATTTTTGCAAAATAATTAAAAATTTAATAGATTAATTTTAAAATCTCTAGAAATTCAATTTTATAATAATAGAATTTTTACTTTATATATTTTACTTGAGAAAAACTTTGGTTGTTTACAGATATTATATTTTATTTTTTTATTTTTATATTTTACTTTTTTATTAATCCAATTTCTAATAAATAATAATTTTAAGATTAATTTACTCAAATAATGACAAAATCAAATTAATAAATTTTAAAGAAATGCATTTACTCATATAACAATTTGAGAGGAATTAGCATAGTTTTTAATAATAATAAAAAATATGATATATGGTATATAATATAATATATAAAACATGCAAATTCTAAGCTTTTTAAATAGATATGATCAGTTTTTAGAGGAATCTTAATTGTTAGCTTTTTATTCTTCTTCTACCATTTCTTCAGTATCTTATTTGGAAGCCTAAACTTAATAATTTTCAACATTTTAATATTTTTCTAAATCTTCTTTTGTATATTTGGCTAAAATTTCCTTTAAATAATTAAATTAATTAAATTATAAACAGTATAATAATAATATAAATATGTCAAATTTTTTCTTTCTATTTAATATATAATTCTTTTTACCCCAATTTCATATTATTCTAAAGCCAGAGCTTCTTCTATAGGGGTATTTCCAACCTAATTGGTTACATTACAATTAGCTCCTTTTTCACATAATAATTATACTATTTCTTTTTATCCACAAATTGTTCCAAAGTCTATAATTTAAAAAAATTTCAATTATAAAATAATAAACAGTAAATAAGTAATTTTTAAAATATTTATATTTTACGAACGGGTGTTTGGCCATCTGCATTTTATTAATTTATGAATTTATTTATTTTTTCTTATTCCCAATTATTTTATTTAATGTAGTCAAATATAATATTGAAGAGTTCAATATGTCCATTTCCGGCAATCATGTCTATATATAAATTTTTTATATTTTATTTTTAAATTTATAATTTTTAAATCTTTAATATAAACTGTTTTAAATTTAAATATTTACGCAAAGCATTATTCAAATTTTTATCAAACCATGCGACATCGATATTATCTTTCATAACATCTTTAACATCTTCAATATCACTTTATTTAAATAAAATTATAATAAATATTTATTAAAACCCAATATATATAATAAATAATATATGAATTATTTTTATTTAATACACTAAATAAATTTTGATAATTATTATTGTTTTTTTTTTTTTTTAATATAATAATTCTAATATAAAATAAAAATTTTACCCTAATCTAACACTGTCTAAGAAAAATTCTTCATTTGATTCATAACAATCCCCTTGTTGACTTTGTTATTCTTCTATTTCTTCTTTTAATTTTTATTCTTCTTCTTTTGTGAATTCTAATTATTAAAATTTATCTTCCATTTGTTATTGTTATTATTATTCTTAGTTATCTTATTTGTTTTACATTTTAATATCTTAATTTTACTATCTTATTTTTATATTGCGGTTTTATTTGTCTGTTTATTTAAAGGAAAAAATAATAAGTTAAACTTTATTTTTTAATTTTATTTTTGGTATTTTTTATTTTTATTTTATATTTTAGGTAAATTAAAAATTTTCAATAAAAATAAAATTAAATTTATTATGAGAGTATAGTAAATATTTGTATTTCTTTTAATCTTTTATTACTTAAATTGAATTTATTAGTATAAAGTAATGTAAAACACTATTTTTAATGGACATATTTGTCTAATTAAATTTATAATTTCATCTAATATACTCCTTTTATAGTACATATATTAAAAGTCACATGAGTAATATATTAATATTCAATTTATACTAGTAAATAATAATTAAATAAAAACAATTTTATATTTTAAATAATTTTTAATTCAATATAAAAATTCATAAAAAATTTAATTATATTTTTAATTTTTAACTTAATTATATTTATTATTTTTGAATATCATTTTAAATATTTTGTATTAATTTTTTTATGTTTTTATTTAAAATTTAATTAATTTTTATTTTTCTTTTAAAATGCAAAACAGTCAATAAATTCATATTTTTTTTCAGAATCTGCATTTTTATCTTAAATTTATTATTATTAAATTTCTTTTTATTATTAACTATCAGAATTACAGTCAATTTTATTTTTAAAATAAATTTAACTTTTATGATTTTATGATATATTTTATTCTTCATTCATATTTTGAACATCTTCTTCTATTTCCATTTTATTATTTTATTTTTAATTTTAAGTATTTTGATAATTATTTTAAACTTTTAATTTTTTCTGCTGATTTTTCGAATTTTTTAAATTTTATTCACTTATATACGTATTTTAATTCATATTATTTGTATTAGATGAGGTAGAAAATAAAGATGTAAAATCTTTTACTACATAACTATTATCTTTATTTGCTGAATTATTTTTTTCTATACATATTTCTTTACTGTCTGAGTTATTAGATGTATATTTAGTTGTCGTAGATTTAATTTATTTTTCAAATAAAAATTAATTTTGTTAATTGTCATCATAAGTTTCAATTTAAGATTTTTATTTAATAAATTATAAATTATCTGAAGTTTTAAAATTTTGTTGATCATCACTTATTTATTTATTAAAATTCAAAAATTTGGTATTATAGTTGTAATTATTAAGCAAGTCACTTTAATTTTAAGTTTTTTTTTAATTGTTTTCAGAAATTTAACACTTTATATTTTTAAAATCTGTGATTAAATTATTATTTGAATTACTGTTATTTAAGTCATCATTTAACATAATTTCTTCATTTTCTAGTACATTGTTATCTTCAAAAGGAATTTCTGATAAATTATCTGTATTTATTGTGATCTCCTTTATTTTATCATATTAAATTTTTTTGTATACTTTTTATTTTTTCCTAAAATTTTTAGAGATGTTAGAATTATTGGATATGTTACTATAGGAAGAAATTTCTAGTAAATTGATATTTTCATTTTCTTTTCGAATTAGCTATTTTTTTTTTAAATCATTTTGAATAATTTAATGGATAGGTTATTGCTATTATTTATCCTCTATTTCTAAATTTTTTTATTTAAATAAATTGAATTCTAATTTATTTTGGTTTTGTTTTTAATTTTATCTTAAATCCATTTCACAAGATTTGCTTCTTTATTTAAGATTTGGTATATAGTCAAAAATTTTACAATTAACACTTACGTCTTCCTATAAAATATCGTTTATTGAATCTTTTTTATTTTTTACTTAAAATTTCTATTGTTATTCATCATCTGTATTTAATTAGTTTTCCAAAGCGAACATGTTATAATTATTTTTTTGTTATATTTTATTCTATTTTTCATTTTTGGTATTTTTTTAATTTTTTATATAATTATCCGTATTTAAAAGAGCAAAATCAAAAGATTTATTCATTTCCTATTTTTTATTGCCAAATAATATATTTTAATTAAAATTTTATGAATTTTCATTTTAAAGGCTAGGATTTTCAAGCAAAAAAGATTAATAATCATCTATAATTAAATCTTTACCAGAAAAATTTGAATTTTCATTGGTTATTTATTAATTTTCATTTTTTTATTAAATATGCTCTTTTTATAAATTATAACTTACTTTAAAATTATTTTTATTATTAAAATTATTATTATTATTGTTATTATTATGTATTTTTTGGTTTTAAATAGAAAATTCATTATCAGAAATGTCAGATATATCACTTCTACTTTTTAGTTTTTATTAAACTTATATAATATTTGGCTGGTTTTATAAAATTTAGGATAAAAAGTTTTAGTTACTTTTTTTTTTACCATTATCTTAGTCGTCGTTTTTTCCACTTTAATTTTTTTTATATTCGTTTTAATTTTATTAATTAATTTGCTGGGGGTTAAAAATTTATATTTTTAATTTTTATCTTTATTAAATTTATTGCTCATTTTCTTTTTTAAAATGGGCTAAGCCTTCTTGCTTATTTTAATTTAAATCATTATTTTTATAATTATCTAGTTAAATTTGGACAATATTTTCATCTTCAATTTACATTTTATCTTGTAAATTACCATTTAAGGTATTTTATTCAAAATCAATATGGTCTTCACTATATTTTTTTTTTTTTTTTACTTTATTTTCATCAAAAGTAGATTATTCTTATATATCATTGTTTTTGTAGTCTCTATTTTTGTTTTTATCTTTAGATTTTTATTTTTTCAATTTTAGGGCATCAATAATCACCTATTTTTTGCTTTTAAATTTTTCCCATTATTAACTAATATCTTAAATTGGGCACTTACGTTTTTAACTTAAATTTTACTCAAATAATTGTTCATGGCTTATTTATTCCTATTTTTCTTATTATAAGATTTAATTATTTTTAATGTCTTTTTTATTTTAATTTTTATTATTGATAATTTCAATTTACTCAAATTATTTGCTTTCAAGACTTTCGTTACCTTTAATTGCTTTTTGTGCAGAAGATAAATTTTCATTAAATTATTATAGCGCTTAAATATTATTTTGATTATTATTATTGTAATTATTATTATTAGCTATTTTATCATTTTACCTCTAAAAATTTTTTTTTTAAATTAAATCTAAATTTGGCTCGAAAATTGTTAGTTTTTATATGTTTATTTTTTAAGTACTATTTTATGTATCTTCTTAATTTTAATCTTTTGTATTTGAATATTCTTAAACATTGAAATTTGGAGAAAACTACTATTATTGCTGATTTTCATTAGTATTTTGTATTATATTATTAAGATAAATATTTTCATTTTTATGAATTATTTTTTAGTTTTTGCATTAATTTTTTTTATTACTTTCCTATTATATATGAAGTCTCGAATTTTTTTCTTCAAATTATTTAAGTTTAACAAGATTAAATTAATAATTCAGTTATTCTTCGTCCTTTTAGAATACTTTTTCGAAGTCAATTTCATCTTTTAAAAATTTTAAAATATATTACAAATTTATTTATTTTGAAATTTGAAATTTTTTTGTTATTTCAATAGAAATATAAGATAGAAAATAACTTGTCAATTTAAATACTTAGTTTCCATTTTAAAAAATTTAAGATAAATTTACCTTCACTTTTTAAATAATTTTGGTATCTATCTTCGATTAATTTAGCCAATAAAAATTCCCAAACTTCATCTACATATTAAAGCGATTTAATTTGCACTGATGTCAATAAAGGCAAAGGATATTTTCTTATAGAATCGGTGATATTTTTAATTTATTTTAAAATTTTATCAGTATTATCGCTTTTCATGTGCAGGGCCATGAGTCTTTTTTCTTATATCAAATAGTCTATTAAATACTGGTTGCTGGGATGAATTGCAAATTTTTTGGGTATGTATTCGTTTTTAATTTCATTTATTTGATAATTTAACATTTTTATTGGTATTTATTTTAAATTATTAATTGTTTTTTCTTATTTTATTTAATTAAATTTATAAATATATAGTGATTATTATTTATAGAATTATTTCGATTTTTCTGAATTTATTGAATTTATATTTATGTATTTTATTGTATGTTTTGTGGTTTTAATATTATAAAATATATGGAAATTTTTAGTATTTAGATTACTCTTTAATTGAGCCACAAAAATTAATAATTCAAATTATAATAAAATATAGGAATTATTTTTGTTAATTTATTTTATTTTAAATGTAAAATACCAATTGATACATAAATGGAAGTAAAATAATAAATTAATTTTATCCAATATATAATTTTAAATGCTTGAATTATAAAAAATTTTTTTAAATTATTTATTTTAATATAAACGAATACTTAATAATAATTTTATTTTTAACAGAAATTAAATATTTCATTTGGATGTTTTTAAGCAAATCATTAAATAAATATACATTTTATTTAAAACTAACATTCATATGTATTTCATTTTAAAATAATGTTATTTTACTATTTATTTAATTTTAAAATATACATATTTAAATCATATATTTATTATTAAATTACATTAAAATTTACCAATCTATTAAATGTTAACGGATAACAAAAAATATATCAGGCGGATACATATATATATAATATTGTAAAATTTAAAGGAATTAATTGAATTTGATTTTTAATTATTAAATTATAATAAACACATCAAATTTATATATTAAAAATTTGAAATTGCTTGAAATTAACATCTATAAAGCAAAAATTCAATTTTTTCATTTGAAATTAAAAAAAAATAAATAAAAATAAAACATAGATTAAAAAAATAAAAATGTAAAATTAAAAACCATTATATAAAGAAGAATCTATCCCTTTCATTACTTTTGAATAGGACAATACTTGTAAATAAAATATAAATATTTTAATGATAAACAATATAATATTTAAAAAAGAAGTGAATTACTATTTTTTTTACTATATTATTCTTAATCATTATTTACATTTTATTAATATATTGGTCCCTAATTTTTGGACAAATAACATTTTTTTCGATAAAATAAGGAATGAATATTAAATTAAATCAAATCAAATAAATAATAAGAATAAACTTAAATTAAAATTAAATAACTAAATAATTTTTTTTAATTTTTTAGAATATAATGTTAATCCCGAAGCTTGTGAATTTATTAAATCTATTCCTTAACCAATTGGGGTTATTAGCGTAGCTGGGTTATACAGAACTGGTAAATCATATTTGCTTAACAGAATGTTATTAAACAGGTCCAACGGATTCGGAGTAGGGCCCACTGTTTAAGCGTAAAAAATTTTAAAAAAATTATATATTTAAATAATAAATAAGTAAATTTAATAAAAAATCATTATAATATAATTTAAAAAATATTTTAAAATAATTTATTTATTTTAAACTATTTATAGTTGTACCAAAGGACTTTGGATTTGGGGAACTCCAATTAAAGGATACAATAGCGAAGGAGAGCCTATTAATATTTTAATTATCGATTCTGAAGGTATTGGAGCTTTAGACGAAGATTAAACTCACGATTCAAAAGTAAATATATAAAAAATAAAATAAATTAATAAATAAATAACTAAAAATATTTCTCTATAATTTTAAAGTTAAATACTAATTATTTTATTTTATTATTAAGATTTTCAGTTTGGCCATTTTATTAAGTTCCTAATTTATTTACAATTCTGTCGGATCTATTGATGAAAATGCCATTTAAAATTTGTCTTTAGTCGTAAATTTGACTAAACACATTTAAATTAAAAGTAACGGAAGCGAAGAATGTGACTCTGAAGAATATTCTTAACATTTCCCTTCATTTTTCTGGGTAATCAGAGATTTTTCTTTGTAATTGTGTGATTAAGAGGGAGAACCTATTACTGCTAAAGAGTATTTGGAGAAATCTTTGTAGGAATAAAGAGGATTTTCGGATGAAGTATTATAAATTTAATATTATTATTAATATTTTTCTTTTTTATTAATAATTTTAAATTTTTATAAAATAAACTTATTTTGTATTTTATTAAATAAGATTGAATCCAAAAACAGAATCAGAAGATTACTTAACTCTTTTTTCAAAGAAAGAGAATGTATTACCTTAGTTAGACCTTTGGTAAATGAAGACAATCTTTAAAAATTGGACTAAATGGAATTAGACTAATTAAGACCCGAATTTTTCGAACAAGTTATGGGCTTCAGAAAAAGAATCCTCACCCACTGTAAACCCAAACAAGTTAACGGAAAAAACTTGAACGGAGTAAAAATTTTTTTTCTATATTTTATTTTAAATATAAAAATATAAAATTATTAAAAATTCGGTAAAAGTTTTTTTGATAATTGTTCTTTTAATTTTTTTTTAGTTTTAATTTTAAATATAAAATCATTAAACATAAATATATTTTTTTTCAAATAATTATTCTATTTTTTTTTTATTTACTATATTTATAATTTTTTAATTTTTAATTTTATCTACAAATCAATCAAAAATAACTATATTTTTTTAAATTTTAAATTCTAAATTTAAAATTTAAAACTCTAAAAATTAAATTTAAATTATTAATTTTAATTATTTTTTTTCCTAGGAAATGTACATGGCTTTAGTAAACAACTACATAACCTCTATAAACGAAGGAGCAGTGCCCAACATCGAAAACGCCTGGAGCTACGTTTGCAAAGACGAGTGTTACAAGGCGACCCAAAGCGCGCTCGAAATTTACGAAAAAACTTTGAAAGAAATTTTGTACCCAAAATTGCCTACGACTTTGGACGAGGTTAAGTTTTGTCACAAGCAGGCAAAGGAGCAGGCTGTTGAGATTTTCAGGAAAATGGCTGTGGGCGACGTTGCTGAGGAGTTTTAGAGAGAAGTTTTGAAAAAAATTAAGGAGAAATCCTAGCAGTTGAAGTTTATGAACGAAAAGGAGAGCAAAAATTGCGCGTAGAATTTTATTGCTAGAGAGTTTTAGTCGATTGAAAGAAAACTTAAAATGGGAGAGTATAAGGATTATAAAGAGTATGAGAAAGATATCAGACTTTTTTACCAGTTTTTGCTGGAACATGGACCGAAAATTGTTAACAGACAAGTTATTTACTTGGACTTTTTGTAGAAGGTTTTGAATGAGGGAGCCAATATTTTCTTGAAAAATCTTTAAGGAGATTTTGAGGTTTAGAAAGTTTGTAGCGAGGAAATGATTTAGAAAAAAGAGTAGGAAATTAAAGAAATTAAAGAAAGTTTAGGACAATAAATAGCTTAATTCGAATAATAAATCCACGTTTACGAAAAAGAAAAAAGCGAGCTTTTAGGAAACGAAAAAAGAAACGAAGAATCCTTAAAAGAATTGCAAGAATAATACGAGAAAATGGAAACTGAGTTAAAACAAGAAATGTTAAAAGAAAGAGGTGAGTTTAATTCCAACAACGAAAAATTGAAATCCAAAGTGAATGAACTAGAAGATGAATTATAAGAAGTACAAAGGGAATTATTAATGAAAGAATCTGCTTTTAACAAAGAAAAAGCTTTATTGGAACACAAAGCCTCTCACTTTGAATCTCTTTTGGAAGAATAAACTAGAAAAGAGTAATAATTTGACAACAACATGAACAACGCCAAATCCCAATTGAACGTTGAATTAAAAGAAATGTAGGAAAAATACGAATAATAATTAAAATTTGA
This sequence comes from Pseudocohnilembus persalinus, assembly GCA_001447515.1. Classification (NCBI taxonomy): domain Eukaryota; phylum Ciliophora; class Oligohymenophorea; order Philasterida; family Pseudocohnilembidae; genus Pseudocohnilembus; species Pseudocohnilembus persalinus. The sequence goes on from LDAU01000108.1 coordinate 43,944, forward strand.
GAAAAATTAATTGGCCGCATTAAACGAGAAAATGGCCGAAATGCAAGAATAAAGAGATGCTTCTGAAAAAAATTTGGAAAACGAAATCGAAGTTTTACAAGAAAAAAACAAAAATTTGAGTGAAACTTTGGAATAAATGTAATTGGAATTGACTTAATAAAAAGAAGAATTGGATAATTTATTAGACGGGAAACTTAAATAATCTGAAGGAGTTTAAGAACAAATTAGTTAAGAAATGGAGTAAATGAAATAATAAAAAGACAGTTTATTAAAACAAGTCACCGATCTTTCTGAAAAATTAAAAGCCTAAGATTAAGATTACAAAAAACAAGAAGCTTTATTAATTTAAAAGGTGAATAATATCCAAAAATTTATATATTAATTTACTTATTTAAGTAAAATTTCTTAGTTTTTTATCTATTTAAATAAAATTTATTAATTTTTTATTCTATTTAAATATAGAATTTATAAATTTTTTTATCTATTTAAATAAAATTTATTAATTTAATTTTATTAAAAAATAAAATTTATAAACTTAGAATGAGTTTTTATCAGCCGAGCTCGAAGACACAAAAGAAAAATTGGAGGACCAAAGACAAGCCCACTAATCAACTTTGAACGCTTTAGAAATGAGTAACTTGGAGCAGTAAAGAGATTATCAAAATAAAGAAGAAAGCAAGAAATTTTTAGAAATAAAAGAAAGTCACATGAAAGAAATGGCCCAATTAGAGTAACAAAATTAAGTTTAGACAAAATAATTGCAAGAATAAATTGAGCAATTACAAAAGGAATTGGCCGAAGTTGAGTTGGAAGGAAAAGTTTCTAAAAATAATTTCGAAGATGAGGTGAAATCTTTGCGAGAAAATTTGGAGTCTGTTGAGAAATAAAGAGACGAAATTTACGAGAAATTGAAATAGTACGAAGACGCTAATATTTTGACCTCTAAATAAATGGAAAGTAAATAACAAGAAACTATAAGAAATTTGGAGCAATAAATCGAGGAAATGAGCGACAAAATGCAGCGGGAAAACCAGGAAATGCAAGTCAAATCTGAAGAAGCTTTGGCTTAATTGAAAAATTTCTACGAAATTGAAAAGGAAAGATTGGAAACCAGATTGCAAGAAGAAAGAGAAAAAAGAGAAAAAGGACAAGAAGGAATTTTAGAAGAGTACGAAGAAAGGTTGAGAGAACAGGCCAGCAACTACGAGGAAGAAATCGACATGTTAAAAGAAGATTTGAGAGAATTAGAGGTTTAAACTTAGACTATGACGGGGCAATATGAGCACGAATTGGACTTGAAAATTAAAAATATCGAAAATTTGGAAAAAATTGTCGCCGAGGGCAAAGAATAACTTTAATAAGCTTAGAAAAATTACGCCTAATAAATTGAATAATAATAAGCCAATTATAACTCGGAAAAAATGGGCTGGACTGAGAAAAACGAGAGTTTGAGTTCCGAATTGTAAAGAAAAGAAAAAGAATTGATTAAGTTGTAACAGAAAAAAGAGGGACTTGAAAACACTTTGAAAAGAAAAGAAGAGTTGTTTGAGACTACTAAAAATGATTTAATTGGAGAAAAAAATCAGTTAAATGAGAAATTAGAAGAAACTAAAAAGAAGTAATTAAAAAAATAATTTTATTTATTAAATTATTTATTAAATTATTTTTGTTTAATCTTAGCTTGTCCAAAGTTTAAGACGATTTCTTGTAACACAAAATTAACTACGAAAAATCTATTGCTTTGAGCACCTAATAAAATGAATTCTTCGGTAAAAAAGTTGAGGAATTGGAAAAATAATTGGAAATTTCTAGCTAAAGATATGAAGAAAGAATAAGTAATATATATAATTATTTTGATATATTTAAAATAAATTAATTTGATTATTTATTATTTAGAATCTCAAAAATCTGAATGGTAATCCGAATTGGGCGAAAAATTAGGAAGAATTTAAGAAGAAAAATAATAATTGGAAGCTAAATATGATGCTTTGAAAAAAAATAATAAAGTAATTAAAAATTTATACAATATTTTCCCAAAAAATTTTAATTAATGGATTTAAAAATTTTATTCTATTTTTAGGAAGGAGAAATGAGTTAAGGTAAAAAAATTTCAGCCTTAGAAAAAGAAAAAGCCATTATTTAAGAAAAACTTTCTCATACCACTTAAAAATTGTAAGATTTGGAATAAAAATCTGAAGAAAACATTTAAAACTTAACAAAATAACTTAATATCTTAAAATCCCAATAAGATGGTAAATAAAAAAGGATAATATTATAATTTTAGTTATTAATTAAATATTTACATAAAAATTTTACTTAAACTAAATATAAATTAAATATTTATGTTAAAATTTTTGATTAAAGCTCTTTATTAAAACTTAATAATTAAATATTTAAATATATAAATTCTTTAAAAACTAAATTTCTAAATTTAAACTTAAAAACTAAAATTTAGGCGAAAAATCAGTTTACGGATAAGAATTAGAAGCTTTGAAAAAGTAAATTAGTTCTTTAGAAGCTGAAAAACACGAATTACAATCCGGTTTAGAAAGAGACCAGTTACTTTGGGAAGGAAAATTCCAATTTTTACAGTAATAAAAAGACCAAGCCAAAAACGATTTGGCCGAAGTAAGAAAGAATTTCGAACTGACTTTATAAAAATTAAAAGAAGCTAGATCTAATGATTAAAGCGACCACTAGGCCAATGTTTAAGACATGTTAAATTAAATTGAGAAAAAATATTAGTCTCAAATTTAAGTAATATATATTATTTATTTATTTAATTATTTAATTATTTATTTATTTATTTATTTATTTATTTACATTCATTTCAGTGATAAAACTGTAATCTTTAATATCTTATCTATATTTTTAAAAATTTAAATAATTTTATATTCTAAAATTTTTAGTCTATGACTGAAAGAAATAGCTAGGAATAGAACGAGTTGAATGGAAAAATAAAAAAATTGGAAAAAGAGTTGAAAACTTACGAAGATAAAAACTTATTGGACTCGCACTCCAAAAATACTAGTGAAATTTTAACTTAAAAAAAAATTTAGGAGATGTTCGACAACGAGAAAAAAATGTAATAATAAGTTGAGAAAATTAAATAATAAAAAGAGGAATAATATAACGAGTTGATGAAAAAATTGGACAAAGAAAAAGACTCTTATAAGCAAAAAATCAGCGAATTAGAAGAAAAATACAGAGAGGGAGAAAGAAAAAGATCCACTTTAATTTTCGAACATGAAAAAGAAAGAGCTAAATGGAATTTGGAAAAAGACCATTTATTGTGTCAAAGAAATGATTTGTAAGAATAACTTAACAGAATTGAAAAAAAAAGAGAATTACTACTTAGAGAAAATGAAAGACTTAAAAATGATAACAGATACTCCAAAAGAGCCCCCTCTTCCAATATTGGTAAAAAATAAAAAAAATATTATAAAAATTAAAAAATTAAAATAATTTATTAAATTTATTTATATTTTTATTACTATAGCTTTTAATTAATTAATTTTTTAAAATATTTTTAGGAACCAGTTTCAACTTGAACGTTTCCAGAAATATGGGGTCTGATAGAAAATCTCCTATTTCCAACAGAAATTAAAATATGAGTATTTTAGGTCAAAATTATGGATAAAATAGAGGATCTTACAACAATTATTCTATGATAAATAATTCTTTCTAATAAGAAAATGACAACGATATTTCTACTAATAAAGAAAATAATATTTTATCTCAATTAGATAGTTCAAGGGACAAAGAAAATTATTAAGGTTTCAAATCATTTTAATAAAAAATGACTACTGATTCTTAAAAATAAGGATAAGTTTCCTAATAATAATAGTAATAATAATAATCCGTTGTCGCCGAAGCATTATCTGAAAAATAATAAAACTGATAATTAAAAAATAATTAAAAATAAATAATTAAACATTGAATATTTATATATAATTAATTGAATTTAAATTTTATATTATATTAATAATTAATTTATAAAAACAAAATTATAAAATTTATAATTTGCTAATTAAAAATTTATACTATAAAATATTATATAAAATAAGATATATCTTTATGTAATTTAAAAATTAATTTCACTTTTTTAAAAATCTTTTGATTAATTTAATTTTATTTTATGATAGTATTTTATTCAAATTTGGAAATATTCCTATAATAAACCAATATTAACTAATTAAATATAATTCTATTTAAATTTTTTATAGTGAAAAATTTTATATAATAAAATTTACAAAAAACCCGAAAATATTAAAAAATAATTTAAAACTTAAAATTTTATACTAAATAAATTTAAAAAAAATAAACAAATATATTTAAATAAAATCAAAATGTCGAACGTTTCTGATCCTTTTTCAATTTTAAATACTGGTTAAGTTAAAAGAGCTGAACCTGTACCAAAAGCAAAAAGATATTGGGTTAAAAAAATAGAAAAAGGATCAGTTTCGTCGTCTTCTGAATCGGACTCAGAAGAGGAGGAAAATTTGACAGAAGAATAAAAGAAAATAAAATAAATGGAAAAAGAGAAAAAAAAATAGGAAAAAATAAAAAGAAAATAAGAAATAATTGCCAAAAAATAGAAAGCAAAAAAGTAAAATGACGACATTTTTTCAGATTTAGAAGAAGAAGATGAAGATGAGGAAGATAACGTTTTTAAATAAATAACTAAAAATTAAAATTTAAATTAAAATAATAATGAAAGTTAAAATTAAGAATAAAATAATGGTTAGCCTAAAAGAAGAGTAATATAAGCAGCTATAATTTAATAAAATGAAGAAAAATAAACAGAAATTGTAGAAAGACCTGCCAGAAGAAGAGTTATATAGTCCACCTAGATTATATCAACAGAGTAATAAAATAATATATATACATAAATAAAAATGATATATAAAAAATATAAAATTAAATATAAAAAGATGTAAAAAATAAAATAATAAATATAACAAATATAAAAAATGTAATAAATAAAATATTTTATAAAAAAATGTTAAATAATATAATATATAAAAAGTTTTGAAGTAAAATGATATTTAAATAAATATAAAAAGATTTATATAAATAAATTTAATAATTTATAATGATATCTTTATTAATATATAAGATTTTTATTTTATTTTATTTATTCATATAAATATTTTTTTATTATTTGAATTTTATTTTAAAGTTAAAATAATGATGGTGATAAAAAGGAAAATGAGGTAAATTAAAATAAAGAAGTGGAAGTAAAAATTAAATAAACTGAAGAAATAGATGTTAGTAGTAGAAGATAAAGGTTAGCAAGAAGAAGAATGGAAGAAGAAGAGGAGGAAGAAGAAGAATTAGATGAAATTTAAGAAATTTAAAGAAAAAAATAAATTTAAAATTAAAATTAAAATAAAAATTAAAGTAATGAAGAAAAATAAAAAGAATAAAAAGAAGAAGATGATAATAATAATAAAGTTTAAATTATCGGGAAATCGTTGACAGTTCCTTCTAAAGAGTCTTAGGTTATTAGAAATAGAAAAGGTAAAAATAAAATAAAATATAGATATAAATATATTAATGTATTAAAAAATTTAAAAATGTTTAAATATAATTGCATTATTTTTTTTTTTCTAATTAAATAATTTTATTAATTATCTATTTTCTTTAATTTTTTTTAAATATTTATTTTTTATGTTATTTGTAATAGAAAAAATAGAATAAGAAGAAGAAGAGGAAGAAAGTGACTAAGGAGAAGAAAGTGACGAAAGTGACTACGCTGATGATTATGCAGATGAAGATGAAACAAGAAATATTTAAAAAATGTTAAAGCCAGTTTTTTTGACAGCCGCTGAAAGGTAAAAAAGGGACTTGAAAGAAGAAGAGGAAAGAAGGCTAAAAGAAGAAAAGTGGAAAAATTAAGAAAGAATTCTGCAGGAAACTAAAAATTTGGTCGTTAAAGAATTGGCTAAAGGAGAAAATGAAGATGGTAAATAAAATTAAAAATTTTTAAATTTTAAATTATTAAATTAATAACTATTATTAAAATTATTTCGCTTTTTTTAAAAACTAAAATTTTGAATTTTTTAAATTTTAATTTTTAAGAGTTAAATGAGGAAGGAGAATAAATGCCTGACGATGATGATGATATCGATAAAGAAAAAGAGGCAGAATAATGGAAAATTAGAGAGTTAAAACGAATTAAAAGAGACAGAGATGAAAGATTAAAATACTAAAAATTGTAGTAAGAAGTAGAAAGAAGAAGAAATTTGACAGAAGAATAAAGAATTTAGGAAGATTTGGAAAAAGAAAAGAAAAACCCTAAAAAAGAAAAAACAAAATATGTTTTTATGCAAAAATATTACCATAAAGGAGCCTTTTATTAAGGAGACGAAGAAGATGATCCAAGTAATTAAAAATTAAAAATAAAAATAAAAATAAAAAAAATAATAATAAAATATTAAACCTTTTTAATGAATATATAAAACAAATTTATTATTAATTTATAATTATTTTTATTATTTTTTTTTTGTAATAGACAGTATTTTAAATAGAGATTTTAATGTTGCAGTTGGAGAAGAGTTATTTGACAAATCATAGTTAAGAAATTTTTAATAAAAAAGAAGAGGTATGTACGGAGTAAAGGGGTAATCAAAATACACTCATTTAACAGATTAAGATACTACAAATTACGATCCTAGTTTTAAAGTTGATGAAAATATATAATAAAAAATGTTTTAAAAATATGCGGGTTTTAAAAATGCTAATGTTTTGGAAAGAAAATAACTAAAACGTAAAATTTGATAGAATATAAACTTATTTATTTAAAAAAAATGTTTATCAAATAAAAAAATTAATATAAATAAAATAATTTTATTTTTTATTTAACGAACAATATTGCTTTTGTTTTATACTTATATAAAATAATTTACTTTACTTTAAAAAATTAAATTTGTTAAATAAATATAAATTCAAGAATTATTTTATATTCTTACATATTTTATAAATATTTTTTCTTATTAAATTATTTATATAATAAAATTAATAATATACTATACAAAATTAAAACAATGGGTAAAAAATTTTTAAATTTTATTTTTTCTTCATTAATTATTTATAAAAGAATCCTAATCACTAAATGAGTCAATTAAATCTTTATTTATAGTTAATTAGCTTTTACCATTTTTTGAATTTGCATTATTAGACATTGAAAAAGATAAATTATTTACATTTTAGCTGTTATAAATACTTTACTATTATTAACTATTTGAATCGTGTAAATCTTTATTATTATAATTATTATTATTAGTATTTAAATTTTAATTTTAATTTTATTGGTTTGAATTCTAATCTTCATTTTCAAAAATGATTTCGTTTATTGGATTTTAAAAACTTTAATTTTAATTAAAGTATTAATTTTATTATTAAAATAACTACTGTGAATGTGATAACGAATTAGAAGAGTCAAAAAAGCCCGATTCCTCGTAATCCTCCATATCTTTTAAAAATCTTTTTTTTTAATTAATTATATTAAAGGATTCTCGGTGCACTTGTTGTTAAAAAGAATTATTTTAAAAAGATAATTTTTCGTTAGTGTTTATATTACTATTGCTATTAAAGTTTCCCTTGTTTTCGCTATTATGAATATTTTATGATTTTTTATTTTTTTTTAACTTATTTTGTGAATTTTCTGAACTGGCATTCATCGAACTACTGTCAGCCGATTTATAAATATTTTTATATTTTTTATTTATTTAATCATCATCGCTATCTTCGTTTTCTGAGTCATACATAAAGTGCATTTTTTATTTTTATTTTAATATTTAATTATTATCTTCTTCTTCGTCCCCATCATCCATATTTATTTCTTCCATATTATCCTAACTTTATTAAGAATAAGCATCATGATAATCTTCATCAGTACATTAATCTTAATCTTAGTTTAGCTTAATACCATGAAATTTTAGGTATATTTATTCCATATCTTCATTTCTTGGTTTTATAAAACTAAAATACAGCATAATTTGTAGGAATTCAAAAATAAAAAGATCCAAAAATTAATAAATTATTGCAGAAATTGGTGATACCTAATTAAATTTTTAAAAATAATAAATATTTATTTACATATATATATTATTGCAAAAATATTTAATTAAAAAATAATTTATAATTACTGTGCAGAGATACACATTGAGACTGGTTATTTATTTATTATTTTATATTAAAGGAAGAATACTTTTTACTAAATAATCTATTAAATTTAAAATACTTAGTACAATGGCTAATGTCACCTTATTTCTATACCTTTATTATAATTTTTACATGTTGCTTTTAACCTCTTTATCTTATTCATTTTAGAAAATTTAATCTATAATATTGCACATGGATTTTCCATGTTTAAAAACATAATAACATTCAATTATATTTATAGAAAACATGAGAACTTTTTAAATTATATATGATAAATTAGTAAATCCCATATTATTTTAATTATTTTCATTATTTTCTTGTTCATATTCAAAATCATCAGTAAAGCATTCTGATTCTATATATGCTATGATTTATAAGATCTGTATGATTTTTAATATATTAATATATTAATAATATATTTTGTAAATAAATAATAGTTAATATATTAATAAATATAATTTTACCTGTGATATAATGTAGCCTACAATAATAGCAGATGTTATAATTTTAGCATTTTTAATGAAATTTTTTTCAACTTTTTATTAACCTTCAAATGAGTAATTATAGAATTTACTTTTTTAAATAACCCAATGATAAGATACATATAAAACTACAATTAATATAGTGATTTGACTTAAATTTTATAGTATATAATAAAAAATTCCTGAAGAAACTGTGATAAAATTGCAGCAAGATTTATAGTGAGGTGTGGGCATAGATTAATAATAAATTTGTAAGAAAAATATATAAAGCATTCTAAGCAATAAACTAAGAATTAAAAAAAGGTAAAATCTGCTAAAAAATTTATACAATTATGAGTCTTTTCTAAGGTTTGCATATTTTTTTAAAATCGGACTTAAACCATAAGCATAAGCTATAAAAGTGAATAAATTTGCTAATACTATATAATATAGACCTTTTTACATGGGTTCCATTTAGCACTCATGTATATCTTAATTGCTAGGCGTTTTTATAGTAAAAAAATTGTCTTCTTTTTTTGAATAAAATTCCATTTATTTATTTTTATTGATTTTAGATTCTATTTTATAATTAGTGCTATTATTTATTTTTATGTAAGGAAAATATATGTTCGCTATTTTGAATGATAACTATTTTTTATTTTATTTTTTTTATTTTGAATTTTGTTTTAGTAAGGTTGGTTGGGCTAAAGTTTTTTAAAGTTTCTGTATATCAGTAAAAAATGATTTTAATGGTTATTTTATTATAGTTATTTATTAATTGTTTTTAATATTAGATTTATTATTTTATTTTGGAATTTTATCAATTTTTTTTTAGAATAATATTTAAGTTTATATGGAGCAAATTGTAATTATTTAAAAAGAATATTAATTAATCTCTTAAATACTTATTCTTTTAAATTTTTCTAAAAGAATATAATTAATTATTCATATGTTAATTTTATAATAACATATAATAAAAAATTTTTTAGAATTATTTCATATCTATTATATTTATAAATCTCATTTATTTTTGTTCTAATATAAACCTTATGTTTGTTTAACAGTAAATTTATATTAATTTTATTTATTTAAAAAAATAGTAATAATTTAAGCAACAAATAATAATGTAATTTGCCAAGAATCATTTTTAAAATGTACTATAAGAGTAAATAAATTAATTAATAAATATTATTTTTTATTATGGAGAATATATTATTTTTTTTGTAAATTAAAAATTAAAAATTTTAAATATCAATATTTTTTTGCATTTACACTTTATAGAAAATGGTAAAAAACAAAATATAGAGTAATAATTTATTTACAAAAATAGATTTTTATATTGAAATTTTGTACATTATAAAATATTGATAAAACTAATAGTTTAAAAATTTACTTTAATTAATGTAAATAAATTATATTTTATATTAACTTTTGAAAATTTTAACAAAAAATATTATATTTTGTAATTACTGTGTTCTTAAAATTATAATTTTAAAATAGATTTTTATAAAACTATTTATTATATGTGGCATAAGATTATTAGATTAAATATTATTGTTTTTAATTTTAGATAAATATAAAATTACAATAAAAAAAAGTACCAAACTTAAGGAAAATTTTAAGCTTAATAGGCAACTTAAATTTGACATAAAGTGAATTTATAATCAATTAAATCTATCATTTTATAAACAACATTTCAGCTTATTTATTTAATTAAATATTTACCTAATAGTATTATTTAAATTAGTTTCTTTTATAAAAATAATTTTCAAATAGTAAAAAATTATCCATTAATAAAAAAAAAAATTGTAATTAAGGAGATATAATAATAGATCTAAATAATACTTAAATTAATTACATAAAAACAATAATTTTTTTCTCTTATAACAAATAACATAAATGAGTTTATGGATTATTTATATATTATTGAAATACTTAATAACTCTATATATAAGATTTAAAATTATAATTTATACTTCTTAAATTTATTTCCTTCTTATTTTTTTATTATATTTTTAGGAAAATATTTTTAGTTTATAATCTTTGTTTAGATTTTTTTATTTACGTATTATAAGAAATTTTATTTTTACATTTTTACTAACACAAAATAACTTTAATGAAGGAAATTGTAAATATTTAAATAAGTAAAAAAAAAAAAAAAAAAAAAGAATAAATATAAAACAAATAAAAATAAATAAAAAACTATAAAATTATAAAAAAATGGTAAAGAATAATTAACTACACAAAGGGTGCTTAAACCCTAATCATTAAAAATCTCAGATTTTATTTATTTGTACAAAATTAGATTGTTAAAATAAAAGTAGATTCGTTTGTGAAGATTGTATTTCTGAATAATGCCACAATGATTACGAGTATTTTTTAGACGCAAGTGAAATATTAAAAACTAATAAAAAGTAGGATTTTTTTATGAAAAATTGGCCTATAAATGAAGATATAAGGAATATTTATATAAATATAAATGTTGATAGACCCAAATTAAAAAAAAACAGTTTTGACAGCACAAGTGAAAATAGTTAAAGTACTGGGTCATTTTCGCCTTTAAATAGTTTAGGCCTAAAATAAATATTTAATGAAAATAAACTATTTGGGCAAATTGATAACTATTTCGACTAACTTTTTTAAGATTTTTAACTTGAAATTTAAAAAATGAAGTTATTTATAAAATAAGAATTAGTTTAATAGTAGAGAAAAAATGAAGAGTTGTTTAGAATTTTTTCCGAGAAAATTGAGAATAATTTTAGTTTAAATTAATTAAAAGATATTTTATTATAACAAAATGAAGGATTAGTTAATTTAGAAGAAATGTAGAAATAAGTAGATGATTTTGTTAACATTACCAAAAGTAAAGAAGATGATATATTGGAGTAATTTAAAGTAGATTTCCCAGGACAATTTAAATTATTTTCTGAAAAAAATGCTAAAAATCTGTTTACTGACATCCAAAAACTTCTTGATTAATATAAAACTAGAATATTTTAAAATTTAGATAAGTAAGAAAATATTTTTGTAGAAAAGATAAATTTTATTCCGTAAACTTGTTAAAAATTGAGGAAAGTCTAGTCAGAAAATGGAAATAGTTAAAAATAAGAAGTTCCTAACTTCTACTACGTCAGTTAAAATGTTTTTAATAAAAATTAATAGGTTTAATTTGAATTTACTATAAATTCTTTATAGTCGGAAGAATTACTTGTGGGAGTAGTCCCAAAATCTACTTTAAATTTTAATTTTTAGAATACATAAAATAATCTAAAAATTAAACATTCTGAAAACTTTTAAAATAATAATAATTAAGATTTTTAAAAAGAAACAAAATATTTTTTTAACAATATACGAGGGCCCATTATTAGTTTAAAAAATAGATTCAATAGAAATGCCTAGTTTATTCAAACAGGCAAAGATATAACAAAAATTTTTAAAGTTGGGCAAACTTATAAGTGCTAATTTTGTGTAGCTGATAATAAATTTATAATTAAAGATAATAATAATTAAGCTATGATGCGACTTTAAAATGGCTTTGATTAAAATATAAATGAATGGGTAATTCTATTATCTAGTGGTAATTGCCTGCCTTTTTAATAAATATAGTAATAAATTTGAGAAAAATCAATCATATTTAAAATAAATAGATTGATAAATTTAAGAAAAATTAAGTATATTTATAAAATACAAAGCATAAAATTAGTTACGCAATATTTGAGAGGCACATTAAATTGAAAAGAAAACAAATTTGACTCGAAAAAAGTTATAAATTAAATTATCTTAAATTTATATGTAAATAATTTTTTATTTTTTAAAAATACAATATATAATAATCACTTTTATATATATATATCTTATAATTATATAATATAAAATAAATGTTTTAATTTAACGTATAAATACTAGAAAAAATTTAAAATAAAAATCAGGACTAAAAGAATTTTAATTTTCGTTATTTATATTGATCCTTGATTAATTATATAAAATATTTTACTACATGGTGATAAGAAATATTTGTATTTAATTATTTATTCTTATTTTTTTACCACATAAGTATATTTTTTATCGTCTGATATTCCGAAACACATTTATTCATGTATTAATTTTAATTTTAAAATAAAATATTTTTAGTAAAATAAAAAATAAAAGTATAAAATGTAATCAAATAATAAGTACAGAATACCTTCTCATGCTGGATCATGGTATACTAATTCCAGTAAAAAAATATGAATAATTGATAAAATAATGATTATTATTTGGTTTCTAAATATCAAATATTACAATAAAATATATTAAATTTATATATATTAATTTTAATTTTTCGTATATTAAATTAAAGAAAGTGAGCTCAATAAAGAAATAGAAGGTTATAATTAAAAAGCTGAATCGAAACTTAAAAATTATAACTAAATTAAAGCTATTATCGGTCCGTAATTTAAATTAAATAGTTTATGTATATTTTAAAAATAAATATAAAAAAATTTAACTTAAAAAATTCATAAAAATTCAACTTAAAACATATTTTTATACAAAAGTCATGCTGGTTTACATTATAGTGGGCCAACAGCGGCTTGGTGTTATTAATATTTAAAGCCGAAAAAAGAGTAATATAAAAATAAATTATAATTTAATTCTAAAATTAAATTTAGATAAATTTTTTAAAGAAAAATAAAAAAATAATTATTTATTTATTTATTTATTTTTTTTTAATTTTTAACAAGTTTGAGAGTTTTTTTATTAGGACCTTGTCATCATGTATATTTAAAAAACTGTGCAATTTCTAATTTGAACACTTTTGGAACCCCTCTTGGAGATATATAAGTTGACACTGAAAGTAAAATTTAAAAATAATAAACATATAATTAATTTTAAATTTGATTTATAATAATTTAAATTTATTTTTTAATAATTTAAAATTTAATTTTTTTTTATTCCCTACTATATATTTATTATAAAAATAACAATTTATCTAGCTATTGAGTAACTAAAAAAAGAAGGTAAATTTTAGACAGTTAATAAAACCGATGAAGAAGATGAGCACAGTTTGGAAATGCACTTACCATTCATATATAAATAATTAAATAGGTAAAATAAGAAAAATCATAACACAAATTATTAACTATATTAAATATATTAATTTTTGTTAATTTGAAATATAAAGCCAACCTTTTAAATTGGTTCCTATTATGGTAGGAAATTTAGAATACAAAACCGAGCAATATTATGCTAAATTATTGGCTAAATATTTTGATGATGAGAACACAGTATTTATAGTTTCAAGTGATTTTTGTCACTGGGGAAGAAACTTTGATTATTATTATTATCAGAAATAAGATGGATAAATTCACCAATCTATTGAAAAATTAGATAAAAAAGGCATGGAATTTATAGAAAAATAGGATTCTAAGTAAATTTATATAATTTAAATTAGATAATATATATAACATTTTATAAATATTGTAACTATTTGTTTAAAATATTAAACTTTTTTTGTTTATGTAAAGAAAACATTTAATATATTTATTTTTAAATAGAAAATTTAACGAGTATTTATAAGATACTGATAATACAATATGTGGAAGACATCCTATCGGAATATTGCTTTAAGTAAATTATAAAATATTAATCAGTATTATTTAATAAATTAATTTTTTATGTATTTATAAAATATTAAAAAATCTTAAATAATTATAAAAATTTGTAAAATTTTAAATTAATATTTAAGATATAATTATATTTAAATAAAAAATATTTAACATTTTTTTGTAATTTGACACTATAGATTATAGAAAATAGTAAATTTAAAGAGCAGTTAAAAACTTAATTTTTATAATATGCTTAATCAAATAAATGCACAAAATAAACAGACTCTTCAGTAAGTTATGCTGCCGGGGTTACTTATATTTGAATTTTAACATTTTATTAACACTTATAATTAATTAGTTACTAAATAGACAATTTATTTATATTAAAATATATATAATATTTATCAATTATATAATTTATAGAATATTAAATTGCCCTGCTATAGAATATTCTTAATAATACCATAATTTTAATTATTATTTGATTGTTATAGTAATATTTTACTTATTATATCTATATCTAAAAAGAAACTTGTTTTAAATTTTTTTAATGCTTTAAAATTGTTAATGTAAATCATTTAAATTATTAAAATAAATAATTATTTAATATTTTAAATGATTGTAATTCATTATATTTAATAATTTTTTTAAAAAATTACTATTAACATAAAAAAATAAAAATAAAAAAAATAAACTAAAATCTATAAAGTTTCAAAAATAATTTTCAATAAAAAATAACATTATATAATAATTATTAAAAATTAAAATGGATACGACTGACGCCCCATAAATAATAGAACATTTATCAAATTAATTATAATTCACTCCTTATGATGTAAAATGGATACCTAATAGTGCAAAATTTGTCCTTGGAGGAATGCTTCCCAAGGCTACTGGTACACTTTAAATTCATAAAATATCTAAATAAGGTATGGTGGTTGAAAAAGACATATCTCATTCATCTGGTAATTATTTTTTATTTAATTTATATATTTATTTTTATAAATTTATAATATTTTTAACTTAAAATAAACTAATTTAACATCTAATATTATTAAGTAAATATACTAAAAGTAAATTGAATTTTTTGTCTAATTTAAATTACGGAATATAAATATTATAGCCAAATAAATGATATTATATTAAAGTTTTAAAAAAATTTATTTAAAACAGCAAAATGATATTCTTTTATTATTAAAATTATTATTTCTCTTATAAAAAAAAGGGTTTTAATTAATTAAAATATTTATATATTTAAAAAGAACTATATAAATATATATATTTAAAATAAAAATATAATAAACTTTATTTAATAAGGTATAAAATGTTAAACTTTTGGAGCATGTTTGCCTGGTAAGGCCGATTTAGCATTTGGAGATTTTAAAGGTGATTTAAACATAATTGATCTTGAAACAGGAAAAATATTTTACTCTGTAAAAGCACATCAAGGTATAGTAAATAGCATAGACGGTGTAGGAGGACTTGAAATTGGAAATGGAGCTCCTGAAATTGTAACAGCTGGAAGAGATGGATGTGTAAGAGTTTGGTAAAAATTTAAGATAAATTTTATTTAAGAATTTTAAAAAAAAGGATAAAAATTATTTATTCTATGATTAATTATAAAATAATAAACAATATAGTAATAAAAAAAAATTGATAATTAAATAAAAAATGGCAATAGAATGACAATTTTTTCTATTTTTTAAATTTTTATATACTTATTTTATTTTTTAAATATAGATATATATTTTATTTTTATATTTATACATTTTTTTTGTTTTTAGGGATCCTAGATAAAAAGCCCCCGTTTTAAGTTTGGAACCAGTAGCTGAGAAATCAAGTGATGGTAAATCCGAAATTGCGCCCGACGCCTGGACCTGTGCCTTTGGAAATTCTTATAATAATGATGAAAGATTCGTAGCGGCTGGGTATGATAACGGTGATGTGAAATGGTTTGATTTAAAAACGAATAGTTTAGTTTGGGAAACAAATTTATAAAACGGAGTTTGTGGACTTGAATTTGACAGAAAAGATATAATAATGAATAAATTAGTTGCTTCCACTTTGGAGGGCAAATTCCACACTTTTGATTTAAGAACGAATCACCCTGAAAGTGGGTACGCTTCTTTAAAAGAGTCTGCTTTTAATGGAGGTACTATTTGGGGGTGTAAACATTTGCCGTAAAATAGAGATATATTTGCGTTATAAGGTAGTGGAACACTTAATTTATATAAATATAATTATCCTAATGAAAGATCTGTTAAAGATTCGGAGGGAAGAATGAGGGGGATAGTAGGTAATGTTGAACTTTTAAATTCTAAAGAATTGTGTTAATAACCTATATCTAGTTTTGACTGGAATAGAGAAAAATTGGGATTAGGAGTTTTATGTGGATTTGATTAGACTGTCAAAGTTATAATTACAACAAAACTTAATTTGTATTGATATTAAGATTTAATTATAATTAAATAAATTTAAATTCGTAGAATTATCTTATTTAATTTTGTAGTATATTTTTTATTTAATAATTATATTTATAATGCTTATAATAGTTTAAGCTCTAATTTTCTTATAAATATACATCTCTATATATCTAATAAAAAAAATGAGCAAAAATTTTATAAACAAAAATAAAATGACATAAATTTACATAAAAATTGTGGGACACGGACTTTTTAGGCAAAATTAACAATAATTAAATCATATTATTTTATTATAATCCTTTAGTTTATTTTTGAAATAGTTTAATTTCTACTTAATTTATAACGCAAAAAACTATAAGAATTAGTTAATCCAAGAAAAAAAAAAAATCATAGAAAGAAATTCAATATGAACTGGTATGATAATGATATAATTCCTTTACAACTTGCGTAAGAAATAGGAAATGATTTATTTAACTTTTTAAAAAATAAAAAAACAAACGAGTCCGATAATATATAAAATGAAAAAGTTTAATAGAAATAAATACTAAATAATATGTATAAAGAAATCTGCAATATTTCAAGAATTAAGCCAGAAAATGAAAACTTTGATTAAATAATTAAATAATATCAATAAATATTAGACCCTTAAAATTTAGGAAAAATAACAAATGAAGTAAATAAATATAATTTGAATTTGAATTCATAAAAATTAATTATAAATTATTATTTATTTGTATATATTAATGATATTTATTTTTATTTAAAAGAATTTCTAAGATTACAGTTCTTAAAATTTGAGTAAAAATTAATAATAAATTGCAACTAAAATAAATATAAATGCAAATCTTACATAAGAAGTATTAAATCTGCTTAAAATAGGTTTAAAAGAATTTTGGGTAATAATTTTTAAAAATTTAGTTAATAAAAAAATTAAAATTAAGTAATCTATTTATATTTGTTTACTATATTATTATTTAAATAGAAAATAGATTTATTTAAAACTGGCTATTTAAATGATGCTGAATAGATCTAAGAGTTATTGATAAATATCAATAGTAAATTATTTTTCGAATAGGAAAATTAAAATATCAATGATCAGCAATGTACTTAAATAATTGATAGATTTGTTAAATTTTGTAAAAAAAATAATATAAGTGAAAACTTTAGTGTATAAGATTGTTTTGAATACTAACTATTTATATTAGAAGAAAAAGGAATTAAATTATACAATTAATTATGAAAAACATAAATATATTAATAGTATTAATTTTATAAAGATTTGTTATTGTGTCTATGTTTTATTTTATTATAATGTAATTAAACTTAATCATATTTACATTTTTCACTATAATAAAATAAAATTAGTATAAGTCTGAAATATTTTAAAATTAAATATAAAATTTTTATAAAATTTAAAAATTAAATATTTAAAAAGTATTTTCAGTTTTATGTTTATTATCTTTTGGATTTAATTATTTGTTCCATATCTACTTATCTATAATCACTAATTTTATAATCTTCAAAGCCATTATCGACAGCTTATTAAGTATATTACAATAATAATGGATAACAAACATCATTTATATAACCTTCAGTTTAACTGAAATAAGCGTAAGTCATTAAACTTGAAGTAATTAAACCATAATAAATACCTTTATAATCTGCAATGTATTCATGTAATTTCGGGGCAAATGGTCTAAAAATAAGAAAAAAAAAATATTTTTTATATTTATTTATAAATTTAATTAATTAATATAAATATATAATATATTTATTTATTATATCATATTATATATGAGTATATATATATAAATAAGTAAATTATTTTTTGTTTATTAGTACCTCCATAAAAATTATTTTGTTGAATAAGATAAGAAGATTCCTAAAGCAAGGGAACCAAATATATGGTACATAAATTTGTAATTTGCATTTAAAATTAATTCTTCATCATGTTTAGAAAAATGAACGTATTTTTTAACTTTGTTAAATTTATAATATATTTTAGTTGATTAAGGTAATTCTTCATAATTTGGCCCATAAGGATTCATCGGGTCTGTTTCTTGCATGTAAACTGAAATTTAATCATTTTATAATTTAGAGTTTTTTTCTTTGGGAGGCATTCTTGTAGTTTTTTATTTAGTTTTTTTTTTATATAATAAAAGGCTATGGCTTTTTTTTATTGGTTTATTTTATAAATTATATTTCTAACTTTTATTAAAAATATTTATAAGATTAAAAAGATGAATTATACTACAAAAATTAATTAAATAATTTTTTACCGTAAATAAAGTTTAATTATGATAGTGTCATCAATTCAAAGTTAAAAGGTAAATAAACTTATGAAATATAATGGGTGTTATATATAAATAATTGTGTTTGATTTTAAAATTAAAGATGTATAATTTTTTATCTTTAGTTTATATATATTTTTTATAAAAGTATTTATTTTTATATTAATTAATTTATGGTGTTATTAAATATTGTATTTTATTTAATTTTAAAAAATCAGTTGAAGCAAATTTTCAAAGAAAATTTTATTTATAATTGTTTTATAATATAAATTATTCATTTTATTGAATATATTAATTTTTTAAATTTTTTAATTAAAATTTATTCTTCTTATTTTATTTTTGAATTTTAATAGATATCTTTGTTAATTATTTTTATGGATTTCTCTGTTTTACTAGCGTGGGATTTGGATCGGCATTTGGGGGTGGGGATTAAAAATATATTTGGGATGCCTTCTAGTAAATCATAAAAAACTATTGCAAAAATTTTCAATTTGCCATAAAAAACTTAATTATAATTAACATGATAGTAGTGATGTGATTATTGAGAATATAATTTTAAGAAAAGAGAAATTTGTTTATGCTTTGAGCAATTTGTTTATTTTATTTATAATTTTTATTTTTAAATTAATTAGTTCTTAAACTTGTTAAAAATTTTTATTTTAATTAATTCAAATTAAAATAGATTAATTCAAATTTTCAATTTAAATTAATTATTATTATTATACCGAAAGCACATTAATTATCATACATAAATTAAATATTAAAACAAACAAAGAAAAAGTAATGAAAATATATATTAATTTTTATATATTAAATATTATTTACTATAAATAGTTAAATTATGGTATTAATTACATATTTAAAATCACTATAAAAAAATCATGTATAAAGGAAGTCATGTTTTTCAATATTATTATTAGAATTTAGATTGTATTAATTAGTATTATCTTTTAAATTCGAATAAAATAATTCATTTATATCTTTCTAATTTTTCTCTAATATTATGCTATCTTATTATATAGTACTAGTATCCTATTTTGAAGACACAGATCTGTTATTATCCATTAAAAAACTACCCTAACCGGAATTATATTAATAAGAATTTTCTCCAGTATTTAGGTTTAAATTATTTATATTTAATTTTAATACATTAGATTATTATTATTATACTTATTTTTAATTTTATTTTTAATTATTATTA
The DNA here is from genome assembly GCA_001447515.1 of Pseudocohnilembus persalinus. Lineage (NCBI taxonomy): Eukaryota > Ciliophora > Oligohymenophorea > Philasterida > Pseudocohnilembidae > Pseudocohnilembus > Pseudocohnilembus persalinus. The sequence continues at coordinate 64,074 of LDAU01000108.1, forward strand.
TTAAAACTTAGTTACATATTTTTATTGCTTTCATTATTATTATTAAGATTGTTAGTATTAATACTGCTTCGACTGGACTTTTAAGTGGATTATTGTAATTATTAATTATATTTTTATATACTTTAATCTTAATCTTAATGTATTTCAATAGTAGGTATTCTGGAAACTGAATAACCTTGTATTACGAAATTATTAATATTGGAATTAGAATTTTTAGTATTTTAAGAAAAAACTATATTGTTTTTATTTTTTTATAGTTTGTGAATATTTTTATTTGAGCTTGAAGGTTAGTGATAGAGATGAAGATTCTTTATATTATTATTAGAAATTTAAACATTCTAATTATTTTATTTTTATATATCTTTAGTATTTTAACTGACAGATTTATTATGAGTATCTTCATTTTTTTAACTAATTTAAAGTGAAGTCTCTAAATTTGAATTTTCATTTTAATATTAAGAATTCTCAGTATTTGATATACAGGTATTTTAAATTTAAGAGGCAAATTTTGGAAAACCACTACTTTAAATCATTTTATTTTATAAATTATTAGTTAAAGCAATATTACCGTTATTTTAGTTGTTAAAAAAATATTTTTTCTGCATTTTAAATTCATTTTGCTTGGGTGATGCGAACTTAATATTTATCATGTCAAAAGATGGTTAAAAATATGTATTTCTTTTATTTATATTTGTACTATTTTATTATTGAGTTGATAAATTGTCTAAATTTTACAAGCTACCTTTAAATTTGATTTCATTTTATTAATTTCTATAATTATTAGAGCTATTCTATTTAATTTAATTTCTGTCAGTAAAAAGTTTCAATGAACCTTATTTAATAAGAAAACTTTTTTTACTCATTGTATCATTTCCCTATTTATTTTAATAATTTTCACTATGTAAAAGTTTTTATTAGTTATTTTGAATTTCCTAAAGTTTCCTACCGTTACTTTTAGGAGTTTATTCTTAGTATCTTTTTTTTGAAATCTAACTATTATTCATTTCTATCGAATTTTGAGTATTTAAATTAAATTTTCTTATATTTATACTTCCACTTTTTTTATTTTTTAAACGAACTCCTACTTTTTTAGGACTTGCTTTATAATAACTTAAAGGTTGTTCAGTGGACTAAGTTATTTTAAAAGTCGAATTATGGTTCATTTTAGGAGATAAAATACCTATATATTAATTAAATTAAAATTAATATGAAAGATAAATTAATTTGATTAATATATATTAAAAAATATAATAAATTACCAATAGAATTTAATTTTTAATCTTTACTTATATTCTAAGATATATTTTGATCTTTATTTGAAAACTTAAAGATATCTTCGTTTTGTTACCTGTTTTATTAATTACTTAAATCTAGATTATTATGTTCATTATTTAAAGTATCGAAATTACTATTATTTTATTATTTTTAATTATTTTATTTATGAATGTAGTTAAACTATGAAATAGAAGATTATCTTGTGGAAAATTGACTACTTTATTAAAAAAATTTTTTTTGAGGATTATGCCCATTTACTTGAATTGACTGAGAATTATAATTATTATTATTATTTAGACTAATATTTTTATTTTATCTTTAATGATTTTAATTATGATAAATAAATCCAAGTGGATTCGTTCTTTTCGAAAAGAAGCCAGCTCTTTAGCTAGATTAAGTACTTTCTAAGTTTTTTATTTGAGAATTAAAATTTTAATTTGAAATTTTTAAATTACTTTTATTTATTGTATTTCCTTGATTATATTAGGCATTATTTTCCGTATTATTTTTTTTAATTTCCGATTTTATGCCTTAATTTTATTCCAAATTAGATGAACTAAATACGAAAACTTTATTTAAATTTTTTTAACTTTATACATTTTATTCTTTGATATTTAATTACAAATTAGAAATTGTTGGAGACAAATGTCTATTTATTACTAGATTTCTGTTTTGATTTCTACTGTTATTTCTGGATAACGATTTTTAAAAAAACTAGTTTAAATCATCATCATAAATACGACACATTTTATTATCTTTATCCGAATTTACATTATTATCGTCTTTTGAATCATTTAAATTATCTAAATTATTATTTTCTTTGGCTTGATATGTAAATGTATGATGTTTTTTTTAAGTTAAATTAAGGTGATTAACTTATAAAAAATTTTGTTTTTTTATATTTTATTGTTTATTTTGGTTTGATGAATCAAGATTTTTATTTGTATTTTATGGATTTCTTTTTATATTTTAGGAATTTTCTAGATCTTATTGAGAAGATTAAAGCAATCCTTTACCATTTATTTTTACAAAATGAACATCATTATTTTTTAATTAATTACTTGCACGAGATTCCAAATTTGAGGGTATTTGTAATTTTATATTTTTATTTTGTTAACTTTATTCCATTTCCAATTTTTAAAATGAATTTAAACTAGGTATAGAAATTTAGTTTTCTTGGTTTTTTAATTATCCATTTAAACTATTAATATCATTTTTATTAATATTTCCATTTAATAAGCTTGATGTACTTTTGCTATCATTATCAGGTTATAAATTTAACATAAAAAATTCTATTTATTTATTTTTTTCTATATTTATTTCAATTATTGGTATTTTAGTGTTTATTTACTGATTTTACAGATACTCTTTAATTCTATCAAGATTTTTAAAGCTTTTAAGAATTTTTGTATATTCACAATATAATCTATATAAAATTTTAATTTTCTAATGGTTTTCACATTAAAATAAATAGTCAATTTTATCGTAAACAAAATGATTCAAAATTTCTAAATAAAAAGCAGCTTCATTATATAATAAAGTTGAAATATACTTAATATTATTTAATTTATCGAAATTCTGAAGGCTTAATCGAATAAAATTTTCAATTTATATTATATCACTTGAAGCTTATATTAATTTTTCTATTCCAGGTAGTAATCTAAAATAATTGTTAATTTTTTCTTATTTTTAAACAAGAATTTAATTTTTTAATTCTTGTATCTATGAGATATTGCCTTTTAATTATGATTTTTCTTTATAATATTATTATTCTAATTATTGAAATAATGGGTAATTTTAACTTATATTAGACAAGTAATGACTGTAAATTTGAGTAAAGTTTTTATGAATGTACACGTATTTACCTTCGCTTTTCTATTATAATTATAATTAAATTAAAAATATTATTTATTTTTTGGGAAAAAAAATATAATTTTGTGAACTTTTATTCAAAAATTTTTCACCTATATTACAATATAAATTTGAATAATTCTACCATTATTTTTTTTATTATATTAATAAAAATTGAAATAAAAGTTAAAACAAAAGTACATTTAGGGTTCTTTTTTTAAAAGGTATATAATTTTTAATAAAATTACATATGAGATAGTAAAAAGTGTTGTATTAAATAAAATAGTATTTTTTTCTAATTTTCATAATGTATCATAATAAAGTAAAATTATATAAAAATTTATTTAAAAAATTCTAAGCTAAATAAAAATAATCGAAATTAAGGGTATTAAAAAGTCTAAAAAATTCATTTATTCTTATTGATTTATTATTTTTCCATATACTTTATTTTTTTATAATTATTTAATCTATTATATTTTTTAACTATCAATATTTTTTTTACCTTTCCTGGTTAAAACTGATACGGTTTCAAAGGATCAGAAATTTTACTAATTTTTTTTACTATTTCACTATTTTCTTTAATGGCCTTGTGAAAGACTAATAACATATTTAAAGCATTAGACCACTAATTTTATTTAACTTTATTTATAGTATCTATAAAAATACTATATGCTTCTATGGGCATTATAGTTTAATCTTCTCCAAAAATGGCTTATAAAACTCTTTTAACGTGTTTTTATTTAGGAATTTCGTTGTTTTCAGTGTAAAAAATTTTTATTACTGACCGTTGATAAGGTGATTTGTTTAGGAGTTTAAGGTTTTTTTGTATTGATTTCATTGTATATTAAAATATTATTGTATATTGTTATATAAGGACGAATATTTTTTTATTTTTTTTGAGTTTAGTTTTTAAATTTATATTTTCTTTTTTGTAAAATAGTTTTGATTTTTTTTAATAATATTTTTTTTTATTTTATTGATTTTTTTTTGAGTTTTTTGATTTTTATGTTATTTTGCTATTTTACAATTTAAAATTTTAAGTACACTGAATGAAAATGTAAATATATTTATTAGTATTTTAGGGTCTTTAATGAATAGATTTTGATGTTTTTTATTTAGAAAATTTAAGTTTTAGTTTATGCTATTATTATTAAATTTAGAGTTTTTAATTTTACTATTTTTGATTATTTTCTTTTTATTATTTTTATTATAATTATTATTCTTTAAATAATGTTTTTTTTTTTATATAATAGTTTTTAATCAAATTAAAAAGGGAGAAAAAACCTAAATAAATAAAAAATTATAGGTTGTTTAGTAATATTTAGGTTAATTGATAATAATTTATTAAAAATTAAAGGAATTTGAATGATAATTAAATGACTTTCTATTAATAATAATTTAAGATTGAAATTTATTAAATTGAGTATTTAGAAAATAGTTTGTTTTTGTTTTGTTTAAAATAATATTCTTTTCTAATTTTTATCTTTAAAAAATTAAAATGAAAATACTGAAGAAAATATTTAAATTGGTCTTAAATTAATTTCGTCGGTTTTATTTTTAAAATAGGATTATTTAATTTACAGAAATTTAACTATATAAATTATAAAGAAATATTAATAGAAATTACTTTTTATTAAAGGTTTCTTTCTATTTTAAATTAAAATATAAGGGTATATTTAAAGTTGATAAATTAATTTATTAATATATAAAATACTAAATATATGTTCAAAAATTATTGCTATAATATTATATATAATGTCTTTAATTTAATTTATATTTATTCAATTCAGTAAAGATAAATATCTTTGTTGGTTTTTATTTCATTACTTTTATATATTAATTATTAATAAAATTTAATAAATCTTAATTAAGGAATTAAATTGTAATAAAATTAAATAATTAGATGCAATATAAATAGTAGCATTTAATTTTCAAAATTAATTAAATTTTTTCTTATTTATTCTTTACTAATTTACTAATTTTTTAATAAAAAAATAAACTTTTAATAAAAAAAACGAAAAAAATTGGGATAAATATTAAATATCATCTTCTATGTTTTTTGTGTTTTCTGTCTCTGTCTCTAGATCTTGATCTACTTCTACTTTTATTTTTAAATTTCTAAAATCTAGAATCGACATATTTTTAGTTTTGATTATATTTTTTATTTGCCAAATTCATGGTTTATTAAGTTAAGCCCAAAGAAACATCAATAGCTCTATTTTTTAAAACTTTACCGGCTCCTTCTTAAATTGCTTTTCTAGCCTCTGTGGAAGTCACATACTCAATAAAAGCTCTTCCTTTATTGAACATACCCCCTTCGTTTCTTGGAATTTCACTTCCTAAAATTCTTCCAAAACTTGTAAAAAATTTCAAAATTTCTGCATCTTAAAGCCTAAATTTAAATAAAAATAGTTAAATTGAATAAAAGTAATTAAAATTTTATTAAAATAATTAAATTTAATAATAATAAACAAATTAAATAAAAATAATTAAATTAAGCAAAATAGAATAAAATAGAATAAAATAGAATAACTTTTTAAAAAATATTTTATTATAAAAAAGGTTAAGACATATATTAAAATTTTAAATATTTATATTTTTATATAAAATTTGCAATATTTTATTTAATAAATGAAGCCTTAACCAGATTTTCTTAAATTAAAATATTTATATAAAAATTATTAATTTTTTTTATTTCTTAATTTTGTATATTAATTTTTTTTTTATGTAAAGGATTTTACTCGAAATTAAGATTTTATACAAAAACTGTTCTTATATCTTTATCTTCTAATACATCTGGAATTTTAAGAGCTTCTTTTTATTTTTCCAATTCTTCGATTTCTTTTTATCTAGCTAATTTTTCTTCAGGGTCTTCTTCGGAAGAAACCGAAAAATTTTCGTCATCCGAATCCAACCAATCGTATTTTTTTTTTTTTTCAAATTTTTTCTAAAATTCAGCCTCTTATTCTTCCTTTAAATTTGAAAAATAATTTAAAATATATAAAGAAAATTAAAAATAATATTATATATTGAACACAAATATATAAATTTTAATAATTGATTATTATAAATTAGAACTTGAGTTATAAAATTTTTTATAAATATAAAAATGACATAATAAATATATAATTTATATATTTAGGTAAGTTTATTATTAATTAATTTTATTAAATTATGTAAAAATTAAATAAAATTTATAATTTAAATATAAATTAAATAATATTTACATTTTTTTTTCTTTATTCTTCCAAATCAACAGAATTTTAAGATTCATCGTCATCGTTTTATATTTCTTCTATATTCAAATCTTCTATTTCTTATTATTCTTAATCATTATTATTAATATTTTCTTCTTCTTTATTTTGCTGCTAACTTTAATTTTAATTATCATTATTTTTTTCATTTATTTGATTTTCCAAATTTTTTTAACTATCTCCGTTTTTGTTTTAAATGTCTTTTGTATTAACTTATTTTGAATTTTCTTTTTTATTGTCCACTTATTATGAATTATTATTATTATCATTTTATTTATTTTGTGTCATTTGCGCATTATTCTATCCATTATTTTAATTTTTCGTTCCGTAATTTTCTTCTAACTCTAATTACCATTATTTTTTGTTTTCTTATTATTAATTTTTATTTTTTCGTTATGGTTTTCTTACACCTATCATATTGATTTAAAAATTTTTATTTTTAGGAAATTTAAAAATTTATTTAGATATTGATTTATTTTTTATAATTTTTGTTTTATTCATATTAATTAGATTTTAATATACAGTTTGGGGAAAATAATAATTTAAGTAAATTTTATTATATTCTTATAATTTATATATTAGTATTATAATAATTATATTTAATTAAAATAAATAATTTATATAATAATAGAAAAATTGAAAAGTAATAAAATAAATAAAAATCATGGAAAAAAAGTAGGAATAAAATTAATATCTAAAATAAAATGAAAATAAATCTAAATTTACGGAATTAAAACTTTTGGATTTCTAAAATTTTAATTTCGAGAAATTATCAACCAAATAAACACATATTCTTAGTAAGTTTAATAATACGAAAAAGCAAATAAATAAATTAATAAAAAATAGTGATAATACTCTATAAAAAAAAAGACTGTAGAGCTTTAACGAATTATTAAATACTGAAAAAATAAAAATCTTATTTAAGTTTACAAATAGTTATAATAAATCTTAGAAAAATTTAAAAAATATTAATCAAAAAAAATGTTTGGATTAAGAATAATAACTATAAATTTAAGAAAATGAAAATCACTTGTTTGGAGATTAGTTTTCTTTTTTCATTAAAAATAAAAAAGATTAATTTTAAAAAATTGTTAAATCTAGTAGCTTGCCATATATTTTTAGTTTAAAACCCGAAAAAGATAACCTTTAAAGTTAAAAATCTACAGAAAATTAAGAATAGGATTCTTAGTTAGGTAGTATATAAAAATTTAGTAGTGCTAGTAAAAAATATTTTATTAATTATTTAATAATATTATAAAAAATATATAATATAACCAAATAAATATAACTAAAAATGTTTAAAATTTTAAAAGATAAAATAATAAATGAAAATATCAAGATATATCAGCATTAGAAAACAGCTTAAGGTAATAACTAAGATAAATAATAATAAAATATTTATAAAAATTAGAGTGGTATGAATATAAATAAAAAAACTTCGATAAAACTATAAATATAAGATTAGAAATAAAAAAGTGATGATTTTTAATAATTATAGTAAAATTTTGTTAAAAATGAAAATATTGATAAATAAAACTAATTAAATTGTTTACTCACTCCCAATTACATGCTTAATGATAGTAATTAAAATCAAAATTTAAAACAAAATTAAAGATCATCATATAGATCAAATAAGAATAATAATTTATCAACAAATTCTCACTTGTCTAAAAATGTAAGCAAAAAAAATATTTTGAATTCGAGTAAAAGTAATATCTCAAAAAAAAATATAGATATTTAAGAATTTGGCTAAAAATAAAAGTTTTCATAAATATAAGTGTCGAATTTAGACAGAGAAGAAGTTATAGCTAGTATATAAAGTATGAATTAATTTGATTTTTACGACTTTTCTTATCTCTGTAAAATAAATATTTAATTATAAAAATTTAAAAAAAAATAATTAATTATATATGCAAATTTTTATTTATTTAGAAAATGGTAAATAGCACATTCGAAGAAATAGCTGTTATTGTTCAAGGTGCGGATAGGTAAAGTTGTTTTTAAAATATTAAAAATACATATTATATTAAATTAAATATTTAATATTTATTTTAATATTTAATTATCTATATGTAAACTTAATTCGATGTTTTTAGATCACTAACAAGCAGAAAAAATATAACAATATTTACATGGAAATAACTAATTTTCCAAATTAATAATAATAAATTTCTTATGAAAAACATTTTTACTATAATGACGAGTTTTTTAAAATGGATGAACAGGAGTAACTAAAAATTTTAGATTCTCTATAAAAACAAAGGGAAAATTTAAGTTACCGAAATAATAATGAAATTTAGAATTCAACGACCACTTAATAGGAAAATATAATTAAACTTTTGAAAAGTGATAATTAAAGAAAAAAAAAACTTAATTAAGAAAAAAGTTCTTAAAGTAAAATAAACTCAGACACTTCAGTTTATAATGTAGCTAATAATTTTGAAAAGCTTAAAATTAAATTTTTTTAAAATTAATTTGGAATTTTAAATGGCGAAAAAAGTTATAATTTAATAGGTGAAGGTTCAGATATGTAAATTATAAATTATTTTTATTTTAATCTATTTTAATAATTATTTTATGTTTTTGAAATATTTTTATTTTAAATATTATCGCAGAAATTCTAATGGGAGTAGATCTAAAATTTAATCATCTAAAAGCATAGATTAAAAGATTATTAATAGTATAAGCCCTGATTACGTTTAAAATGATTAAATCATAGAGGGAAAATTAAAATAAATTAAAAAAAAAAATACCAATTTAATAAAATAAAAAAGTCATTTTACAGATAAGAATTATTTGAAACATTCGTAATATGATTCTAATAGGTCAAAGTTTAAACATTAAATTAATAATAAAGATGGATTATTATATAAAAGTATAATATAATAAAATGCAAGGTGGATTAAGTTTTATGATTAAAAAGGTGAATTGTAAGAAAATTTACAAAATTCTTAAAATTTTTTAAACATTAAACAAATGCATGATCGATTAAAGATAAAGACCTAATTTATAAATAGCAATTAAAAAAGAAAATAGATTTCTAAATATGGTGAATAGATATATAGTAAGAGTCAATAAAAACTTAGAAACAATAGTTATAGGAATAATCATATTAATTAAAAAAGTAATTTTTTAGATTTTATCACATCCAATAATGGATAAATTAAATAAAAAATGGCAAGTTAATTTAATCATGAATATAAATAAAATTAAAATTTTTCATAGTCTGATACAAAATAGAAATCTGTAAATAAATATTAAACTATAGAAAAATAATAAAGTAATCATTTTAATAGAACATTAAGTTATAATTCAGATTTTTAAACAAAAAATAATAAATCAAATTCTTAAAAAAAATAAAAAGTTAATTTCGGAAATATTTGTTAATAATAATATTTATAAGATATTAATAAGAAAGATTAAGAAATTCATGATATTTTTAAAAATAAATAAACAAATAAAAAAAGCTTTTTCAATAAATTTTTTAAGATGAAAAATGATTATTCGTAAGTTAATAAATAAAAAAAAGGGTCAGGTAGCCCTAATTTTTATATAAAAGGTAAGTTTAATTTATTTTAAAATATCTACTTAATATTAATAAATCTATTTTTAAATTTTTAAATACAATAAATTATTAGATTCATTTGCAAACACTTATCTAAATTAAAGTAAATAGTTAAATAAATAAAATTCAAAATATAAAGAGAATAATAAATATTATAAAAAAAATAATTCATTGCCTATATTAAATAATTAAATAATTCAAATTTAAAACTAAAACTCAAATTATAAAAATGAAGTGATGAATTAATGCAATTTTTATGAGTCGAATAATTATGACTGTAATATTGAAAAAATTAAAGTAAAGTAAATAAAATAGAATTAACTTAATAGTTTTATATAAAAGAAATAATTTAATTTGAATTATTAAATTAACAAAACTGCATAAAATACACCTGATTAATCTCCTAAGTTAATAAAAAGCATTAAATGAAATTAATTTTTTAATTAGAACTGAAAAAATAATATTATATATAACTCAATAATTATAAAATATTATTTATAAATCTATAAAAAAACATATCTATTTCAATAATTTAAATATTATATATAAAAAATAACTATTTTTTGAAAATAATAATTAAAAATAATAAAAATATATTATAATAAATAAAATATAATTTTAGTATAGTTAATACTTTTCAATTATAATCACTATTATTATATCCGAATTTTTATATATATATTTATTTTTATTCAAGGATTATTTTTTTTAATAATTTTAGTTACCTATGGAATCTATTACAAATTTAATTAGTTTAATTTTTGTCTATTTATTTTTTTAAATTAAAGATTATTTATATCCCTTTTAATATTTTCTTCTAATTCTTAAATGTTTTTAAATATAAGATCTTGAATTTGATTTTTAGATATATTTATCGTTGTATTATCATCTATTTTCTCTTATTTTGGTTCAATATTATCATTATCATTTTAATTTGTTAAAATAAAATTTTCGGGATCTACTTATTATTCTGTATTTTCATTGCCTGGTAAAAAATCTTGTTGAATTATTTAATTTACATTTTTATTACTTTGCAAGTTCTCATATTCATTCCCAAAAACTTATAGGAAATTCAAACAAATAGGCCAATACAAATAATATTTTGGTGATGAATAAAGCCATTCTTGATTAAAACTCCTGAAAACAAATGCAAATTCTATAAATATATATGAAAGTGTTTTTATGTCAATTTAGTGTTCTTATTCTAAAAATTCTACACTATAGAATTAAGAGAATTTTTCAGTTTTTTCATAATTAAATTTAAATTTTGCTCGTAAATCTAGTGTTTCTAAGCAAAAGTCTATTTTTTATTAAATAAAAAGGCCAAAGTCCTTTTATTTTTCTATATTACAGCTATTTATTTTGGCAGGTTGGTATTGTATTTTAACCTTCAATTAATTAGAAGTGTTCTATATTTGACTTGATTTTATAAAGCAATTATTTTCATTAGAATCATTTATGATATAATTATTATTGCTTTAGCTATTAGAATTTATAAAATTATTATTGCTAAATTGTTTATTTTATGATGGTATTTTTAAAAGAAATGATTCGATATTATGATTGGGAACTGGGCTTAAAAAACAAAATTTAACTTAGCTAATTTTTGAATTAATTTCAATTTTCAACTAATTAATAATTTATTATTAGTTAATAGTTTAGAGTGTGTAAGAGCTTTATAACAAACATTCAAATTTACAACCATTTATTTGATTTTAACTATTATTGTTATATGACTAATCTGGATTTATCGCTTATTATTAATATTGTTGGAAATCTTTTGAAAATAAAATAAAAATTATAAGTCATTAATTATATTTAATTTAATAATTTACTATTTTGTTATAATGGGTAAGAAAAATATGAATTTTCAATAATGTTAAGGTTAAAATTTTTGTTTTGATATAATATGTTTTTAAGTTTTTAAAAAACTTCCAAGAGGAAAATTCTTTAGTATTCCTCTTAAATTTAATTCTGATAAAAAAGATTTATTATGAACAAATTTTGTTGTGAATTCACTCTCATATAATTAATATTTGCTTTATTTTTTTATTTAAAATAAATTTATTAATTTTTCTTAATTTGTATGATTAATTTTTAATAAATGTGTGGGAATAAATATTAAATTATTCTGATTAATTCCGAATATTAACGATAATATATATTAAATTAATGATAAATATAAATGTATAATTATATATATGTTTATAGTATAGGTAAAATATTTGATATATAAATTTAATTTTCATAAAATTTTATTTTTATTATTTTTTTAAAAAAAAAAATCAATCTAAGGAAGCACAAGCTATATAGAATTTTCAATTAAATGAATATTATTTTAAGATTCAGCTAAATTCTCTAAATTTTTTATTATTTAAATTAAAATTTTTTCTAATACACTTTCGGCTTATTATAAACTTAAACTTTTTATAGGATAAAATTAAAATTAAACTACTATTTAATTTATAACTTAAAAATCTTCACTATTTTCTTCAAATTAAAAATTCTGTTTAAATTCATTCATTTCAATTATTTATTAATATAAAAAAATCATGAAATTATCGATATCTTTATATGAATAAAAATTTTCCAAAAATTTAATAGTAATTTTAAACTAATTATTTTTTAAAAAATTAGAGCTTTTCATTTAATTTTAATATTACTATGAGATTATAATATTTCTTTAATGCCCTTTTTATTAAAATTGACAAATATTTTATTGTTCTTAATTTTGCAAATAATGATCATTTAATTCTCTTTATGGAGTCCGGTCTTGCTTACTTTAAATTTAATCATTATTATCTAAATTTTAATAAAAAATTTCTTCATTAAATTTTTTATTTATCTATTTGTTTTATTCATTTTTCTATTTAAATTATTCTAACAAAATTTATTATTATTTAATTTATTCTTCGTCTGTAATATCAATAAGATCCAAGTCTTTAAAGTTGTTATTTATTTTACTTTCTTCTTAATTTTATAATTAATTTTCATTATAAAAATCATCGAAGTTTTCTAAATCTTTCCTATTTTATATATTTTAGATAAAATATTTTATTTAAATAAATAATAAAATTGAGCTCATATTTTTACATTCTCTTTTACTCTTCATCTTTGGAAGCCTGAATTGATTCTTACATTTAAATTTCTTCTATTTTTTTTAAAGTTAATTTGTACTCATCTTTTTCTTTTTAATCTTTAATTTATTTTTACCTTTACTGTTCTTTTTACATCCTTTCAATTTCTTCATCTTACTAAGCTTAAATGGAATCCTGAATTTAAATTTCTTCAATTTTTTTTAAATTTTATTCTAATTCTTCTTTTTCTTTCTGGATTTTAATTTATTTTTATCTTTCTTGTTCTTTTTTTTATTATTTCATCTTTTCTTCTTTTTAAACTTAGATTGAATCTTAAATTTATATTTCTTGAATTTTTTTGTATGTTTACTCTTCTTATTCTCTTTATCTTTGTAATTTTAGTTAAATAGTTCTTTCATATTCTTTCTTTATTTATATTAATTTTTCTTGATTTTGTATTTCTCTTTATTATTATTTTTCTCTTTCTTATTATTTTTCTCTTTCATATTATTATTATTCTCTTTCTCGTTATTTTTCTCTTTCTTATTATTATTCTCTTTCATATTATTATTATTCTCTTTCTTATTATTGTTCTCTTTCTTATTATTGTTTTCTTTCTTATTATTTTTCTATTTCCAATTTTTCTAATATTAATTATAAATATTATTATTTTTAATTTTCATTTAAATATTCTTATCTTTATTAACCCTAATTAATATGATTGAAATACTATAATTATCTTTAATTAAAATATTACTAATTTTGAAGCTATTATTACTAATGGAAATGATTATACACAAGTTATGGCTATATATACCTTTAATCAAATGATGAAAATTGATTTTAAATTATTGGTTATTATTACATTCCTCTATGATAGCGATTTTAATTTGAGAGCCTATTATAATTATAATCATCATCATCATCATCGTCGTCTACTTAATAAGTTTTTCTTTATCTTTTTTAATGAGCCAATTATTCAAATCCCCTAAAAGTTTTAATTGGACTTTCAGTACTTTGTTATTCAGTTGGAAATATTTATCTTAAATCATTTTCATTTAATTTTCTATTTGATTTTATTTCGTAATCAAATTAGGTTCCATCTCTTCTTTTTTTAACTTATTATTAAACTGTATCTTGATCAAATTATAAATCATATCTTTTAGCTTGATTCTAAATATATTGCGTCACTTTATCTGTATTATTTCTATAATTGGCATGATTTAATTTTACTTTGTATGTGTAAGTTTCTTCATCACTCATTTTTTTTTTTTTTATTTGATAATTTTTTATATAAATTAAATTATATTTATTGTACAATCATTTTAATAGATAATGTAATAATCAATATTTTTATTATACAGTTTGATTCATTTTTACTATATTACTCTAATAAAATACATTTATTTTATCATTCAATTTATTCTCTCTTATATTTTGTCATTAAAAAAAGATATATAGTATTATAAAATTATTTATATAAAAGGTTTTTTGTATGTTTTTTTAAGATTTTTAATTGTAATATTTATATAAAATAGTTTTGAATTATCTTTAAAAAAAAGTTATTCCAATTATAAAACAAGCAAAATTTTATGTATATTTAATTTTTTTTTAATATTAAATCTAAATTCCACATAAAATGTTTAAATTTATGTATTTAATTTTTAGATAATTAATTATTTATTTATTATATTAAATTCTAAATGATTTTATAATTTTAAGTAATTTAATTTACTCTTTATACCTAATTATTTCAATTTAAATCTAATATAATTTGTGGGACTTAATATTATACTTAATTTTGTAATAATTTAAATATTTACTAATCTTGTTATTTTTAATCAGTTAAAGTATATTATTATCTATAGTTATTATCATCAAATTTCGGCAAAAAAAACTCCTTTATGAATTTAATTATCTCTAATTTAATTTAAACAAGTATTTAAGCTGATTTTAGTGAGTATAAACTGATTTTTAATGGTTCAATACTTATATTAAGAATATTATTATTTATTTTAAAGGCAACATTTTCCTTATTGTCATTTAATAATTTAAAATTTTAAGAAAATTTTTCTATTAGCAATAATTTGTTTATTATGTTTTAAAAAAAAAGGATTTTATCATTAATTATATACATATTTTCTACAAATGATATATTTAATTAAAAATTATGAATATTATTTTAATTAAATAAAAAATTTCTATCAGAAATTTATTATTAAAGTTAATTTTCACAAAAACTTTGTAAATTAAATTTATTTTATCTATCTATCACTTAATTATTAATCTATTTTATATTACCAATTTGTTCAATTTATTTTTAAGATTTTACCCTCTAAATTATTTTAGGACTATTATCAATAATACTATAAGAATTATTATATTTAGAATCAGATTTATTATCATTTATGATACCATAACTATTGATATCTGTATTATAATTATTATAATAATTTTTATAATTAGAATTATATCGTTCATGTTCATAATTAATGTTTAAATTTTTAAAAGACCCATATGTATTTTGTTGGTTTCTATTTTTATTTTTGTTTTTTTATTTTGGTTTATATTATTTTTCTAAAAATTGAAAGCCATTAAATGATTTTATAGGACTCCAGTAATCATCATATTCAGTTGGAAGCAATTGGCCAATAAATTTGTAATTAAGTGCTTTTTTAGATCTGACTACAAAATCAAAATGAGTACCTATGTGATTTTCTGTAAAATATGTTTATACAGAATCTCTAATAAAATAAATACCCTCACCTCTAAATTAATATATAATATATTCTTCTAAATATTCTTCATCATGTCTGTTCCTTGCAAAATTAAGATAAATCTAGTAGAAATAGTATGTGGTCATTTTTTTATTAAATTTAATTAGATAAATAATTTTTGTTAATTTTTATTTTAAATTGTAAATATTTTTATTTGTTCTACTTAATTAATAACCAAAAATTTTATAGTATTATTTATTTATTAATTAAAAAGTAAAAATCTAATTAAAAGATATAAAGGTTTTTTACTATTATTAAACTAATTCAAAAAGATAAAAACCAATAATTAAAATCTATATATAAAAAATATAAAAATTATTAGACAAAATAAAATATATGACTTACTTATATAATTAAATTAAATACTATTTAAAAACTAAAAAAATGATAAATAAAAGATGTAAGATTTTTCTAATTTATAAAATGTAATTTAAATTATTTATAAATAAAAAAATTTTTCTGGCTATTTCTGAATATTAACAATTATACTAAATTAAAAATTAATATATAGATATAATCACATATTAGTTTATAATTTATAATAAAGAATAAAATTATTAAACTATAAAATTAAATTTCATAAAATTTTATTTTTTTTTCTTTTTTCCTATTAATCAATCTAAGGAACTATAATTTATAAAGATTTTTCAATTAAGCTCCAATTATCTTAAGTTATACTTATAATTTATAAGCTTTTTATTAATTAAATTTTAATTTCTCCAAATATATCTATGGCTTTTTAAAAGCTTAAACATTAATTTGGATAAAATTAAAATTAAACTATAATCTAATTTATAACCTAAATATCTTCACTGTGTCCTTAAAATTCGAAATTTTATTTAAATTCCTCAATTTCAATTAATTTTTCGAACAAATAACCGGTGAAATAATTAATATCTTTATATTCATAAAAATTTTCTAAAAATTTGATGCTAATTTTAAACATGTCATTATGTTAAAAATAAAAATTTTTTATTTAATTTAAAAATTATTCTGATACAATAAAACTTTTTTTAATCTCTTTTTTTTTAGATTGGCATGTAATTTTTTACTCTTAGTTTTACTACTAATTATCATTTTATTCCTCTTACTTTTATGGTGTCCCATCTTGCATTTTTTCTATTTAATTACTTATATCTTAATTTTCATTTTCATTTTTATTTGCTTCACTTTTTTAATTTTCATCCTTTTTTTAATTTTTTTCCTTTTATTTGTTTGGTTCCTTTTTTTCATTTGATTCCTTTTTATCACTTGTTTTCTTTTAGCTTGATTCCTTTTTTTAACTTTCTACCTTTTTTTAATTTTCTAACTTTTTTATTGATTATGTTTCTTTCTTTTTTTTATTATTTGTATTCTTATTAAATTTATTACTATTGCCAACATAACTTGCAGTAATCTTTGTCATAAATTTTTTAAAAAATAACTTAAATTTTCTTATTAATGATCCTTTTTTTTAATTTATATTTGGCTTCTTTGTATTCATATTACATATCTGTATAAATATACTAAATATTTTATATAATATGAACACAATAGCTTATTTAATTATATGTATTAATTTAATTATAGCCAATTTTATATATTTTTTTGGATTCAGAATACTTAGAAAATTCACTATTTTATTCCCAGCAAACACAATAATACCTCTTAATATTTTCCATTTAATTAAAAATATTATTATTAGAAATATCATTTTAAATATTTATTAAATGATAAACTTTATTAGTATAAAAAATTTAGTAATTAAAGTAATTATCATTCTTAATTTTAACCAATTACTTCTCTCGCTACTTTTTTCTACTAATTTATGACAGGGATTAATTTAATAGTATTATTATTAGCTAAATTAGTTTTATTTTTATTAAATTTAATTTTAGGCCTAACACATATTATTGCTTATATATTTTTTAAACTAGCTTATATCTTTTTAAAAACTATTTTATTTATCATTTTATTTTTATTAGACAGGATCGTAATTTTAATAATTGTTTTATATATTTTAGTGAGGTTCTTAATTTAAATTATCAATATACGCATTTTTGACAGGTTCTTTATTTAAATTTACAATTTATTTATTTTAGATTAAATCTTAATTTTAATTATCATAGTAGAATTGCTACTCTTATTATCTACTATTACTATTAATTTAATTTAAATACTATAGGTTATTTGAAAAATAACACTCAAGTTCGTTATAATCATTTTATGAAAAATAATCAATATTTTTTTATGCCTATTAGAAAGCGTTGTATTAATATGTTTATTTTTGCTATGTTAATAAATTATTTAAATCTATCATATTTTATCCCATTATATTATGATGTAAATTTTACATAAATTGCGTACCATAATCATCATCGTCATCATGGTAATAAGAGGTCTTTTATCTTCTAGAATGGGATACTAATTCAAATCCTCTAAAAGTTTTAATAGGGCTCTATGAATCGTAAGATTCTGTGGGAAAAATATTTTTTAAATCATATTCATTTAATTTTTTATTTGATTTTATTTTAAAATCAAATTGCGTTCCATCTCTTCTTATTTCAACCCTTTATTAAAATTCATTTGAATCTAATTATATGCCGTTGATGTAAGCTTGCTGTTATATAAATTCTTTCATTAAATTGGTGTTCTTTCTATAGTTGGCATGGTTTAATTTTACAATGTAAGTAAATGTTTCTTCGTCACTCATTTTATTTATTTTTTGTTTTTTATTACTATTTTTATTTGAAATTTATTTTATTTATCATAATTTCCAATTTTAATATGTAGTATTTATGATAACAATTGTTATTATAAATACATTATATTTGAATATAATTACTATATTATTTAATTATTTTCTTCCATATTTTGTCATAAAAAAAAAATATATTGGGTTTTTAAATATTTTTATATAAAATAATATTTAAATAAAATTTTTTTAAAAAATAAATTAAAAGAATATTCATAAGATTATAAAATAATATTATTTATATAAAAATTTAACTTGATTAGTTTTTGATTTATAATTATATATTATCAAATTTTCAATACAAAATTTAAGGAACCTAGTATTATACAAATTTTTACAAGGCTTTAAATAATTCTTATTATTATTCTTTACTATTATAATTTTATGATTATATTTAATCATTATTGTCATTATTTTATATTAATAGTAAACCCTTTAAAAATTTAATAATTTCGAATTTGATTTAAACTAGTAAATGAGCTACTTCAATTCTATCTAAGCTTTATTATAATGGCTCTAATTTTATACATAAGATATTGTCATTTATTATAATTGCTTCACTGTCGTCGTTTTTATTTAAAAATTGAAAATTTTAAGAAAATTTTTGCAAGTTTTTTATATTATTAATTATATTTTGGAAGAAAGTCATTTAATTATCGAAAATATATATTCTTTCGATAAAAAAAATTTTAAATTGATAATTTTATTTGTCACTTAAATTAAAAAGTGCTTTTTTATTAAGATTTTCATTTTAATCATATTTCTTTCCTTACTTTTCATATATTGATATCTTTTATGCCAATTTTTTTCCATATTTAAAAAGTTTATTTTCTTCATTCCGTAATTTTTCTATATAACGAGGACTATAATTTTAATATAAAGGTGAAATTTACATAGGTATCTTTACAGGAGTTTTATTTTGTTATTAAGTCATAGGTTCAAATTTTTCTTTTAAAAATATACAGCCATTATATGATTTTATAGGACTTTCAACGGAATGGTATTCAGTTGGAAGCAATTTTCGTATAAAATTATTGTTAATAGATTTATAGGACTTTATCTCAAAGTCAAAATGGGTACCTAAATAACACTCAGTAACGTATGTTTCTACAGAATTTATTATAAATTATATGCCTGTCTTTTAAAATTACCTTTAAATAAATTATATTACTTCCCATTAAGAAAACCTACATTTAGCAAAATTAAGCTGAATTTTATAGTAGTAAAATTATTAATATTAATTTTCTTGGTGATTATCTGTATTTTAATTTACATTATTATTATAAGATGGGGTTAACATTGTTTTTAATTTTTTATTTATGTATTTATTGTTTATTTTTTTTATTTAATATATTTATTTTAAAATATTATATATTTTATTTATTACCAAATTAAACCTAAAAGTCAAATAAAAAAGATACACTAGTTATTTTTTATTTTATAAAAAATAATTTTGGAGGGTAAAATTTAATAAATACATAAAGAATCAAGTTTTTAAAATTTATAAAAGTAAAACTCATTTAAATTAATATAGCAGTATCTTTTACCTAAAATATTTCATAAAAATATTTTTATATTATATCGGTTGAAAATTAAACCAAACTTTTTTTAATAGAATTCTGAAATTATATATATTAAAAAATAAATCAATTTAATTGAGAAATTAATAATAAGAATAAATAGAAATTACTAATTAAATTATTTAGAAATTAATAATTAAATTAATTTCTAATTTGTAACTAACACAATTTATAATTTTAAAAAGTTTTAAATTATTTTTAGAACATGTTTAAAGTTGAAATTCATATGACAATATATAAATAATTATAATTCATTTTGATTCCTATTTAAAATTTAGTAGTTTAATTTGTTAAATCGAAATAAAAATTAATAATAAGTTAAAGTAAATATTGAAAATCAATTAATTTAATAATTAATCACTAATTAAATTATTAATTGATAATTATGTAAATTATTAATAATTATATTCAAACTTCTAAATAAACATAATATATATTATATTTCATATTTAAAATTATTATTAATTTTTCTCTTATTTAATCTTTATAAACTAACTATAAATTAAATAAGATTAAAATTTTAAAAGTGCTATATAGATATTTAAAATTGCTTATGTCCTTTCGTGATTTAAACAAAGAATAGAATTAAAATTTTATAATATATATTTAACTTTATAGGGTATAACTTTGATCTATTTTTTAATCAAAACTTTATTATTTATGTACTATTATAATCTTAATTATTAATTATTGATTTTTATTACTTTATATTTATAAATATTTTTAATATGAAAAAATAGAATCATTTTATTAATTATAATGTTTATATTATTATAAATCCCACTGTTTTTCTACTAAGATCGTTAAGTATTTCTATCATTTTCTATATTTTAATAATAATTACTTTTATAATTTTACTATTTTCACGATATCTTCACTATCAATAGCATTAAAATTATCAAAATAAACAAATTAATATATATTAATTTTTAATTTTCGTTATACTATTCGTTATTACTTTCTTTATTAATTCCCATATTTTAAATTTCATTGATTTAGAAATGTAAATCACTAGAACTTTTATTATTTATGCTTTAGAAATTATCTTTTTGACAATTATTAATTTCATTCTATTAATAATTATGATCATTAATACAATATTATTTATATTCATAGGTTATATTATATCGCTCAGTATTAAAGATTTTTTTAATTTTAGTATCATAAATTTCTGTAATTTGTTTATTATCGTTGCTCAAATTGTTATTATTTAAAAAGTTTTAATAATAATTTTAGCCATTTTTACTATTTTCATTATTTTCATTATTTTCATTATTTTCGTTCTTTTTAAATTAATAATCTTTATTAGTTTAGTTATTATATTTATATGTCTTATTTTATTAATCAGTATTAATGGTTTAACTAATTTCAGCACATTATTAATAAAAATCAATATTATTTAAATAAAAATATTCATTTTTACATTACTAATTATTTTCGGTCACTTAAAAATAATAATCTTTATTAGTGTAATTATTATATACAAAAGTTTTATAGCTCAACTAAGTATTAATGGTTTTAAAAACTTTAAAAATATTCACACTAGTGCATTATTAATTAGCATTTTTAAAATTTGTAGTGATTTTATAATCATAGTAATCTTCATTTTTGCAAATATCAATGTTTTCAAAGCTTTAAAAATAGGAACCATCATCATCATCATAATCATCATCATCATCTCCATCATCACTATACACAGTATTGCTATCATTAGACATGTTTTAATAATCATTTTGGAAAGTGTAATTTTTTTCAAAATTTTAAAAATAAGGGTCATAATTAGCATAGTTAGTATTTTTATCAAAAATATTACTAAGTTTGAAATACACAAATTAATATATATTTATTAAAGCAAGCGCTAATATTAATATTATTACTATACATATAATTCTTCCTTTTCTTTTTTCTTCTCTTATTTTCTTCATTTCTTCTACATTTTGTTTTTCTTGATTTTTTGTTTATATACTTCCTCTATCATAAATTTATTTATATTATACTATATCTAATTTTCTTTTTAATCTATTTCTATTAACTTAAAAGCTTTAATATTTTTAACTCAAGTTATTTACTACTTATTACCATAATTATTAGAATTAATCAATAAGGTTAAAAATATTTTCTTCACATCGTTCACCAAATTTTAATTATTATTTATAATTACTATGGTTAACATAGTATTATCTTTATTATATTACTCTATCTTACCTTTCTTTTTATAAAATTTCACTTTATTACTTTTTTTACTTTTCTTACTTTTTTCTTTTTTTAACTTCTTTTTCTTACCTTTCTCTTTTGTACTATTTTCTTTTTTAAACTTCTATTTCTTACCTTTCTCTTTCTTAATTTTCTTTTTCTTATTTTAGTCTTTCTTATCTTTCTCTTTCTTAGTTTTTTATTTCTTAGTTCTCTATTTCTAACTTTTATTTTTTTTACCTTTCTTGTTCTTGATTTTTTATTTTTTAACTTATTGTTTTTAACCTTTCTGTTTCTTACTATTCTTTCACTATTTATATTTTTTAACTTTCTTTTTCTTACCTTTATTTTTCTTCTAAATTTTTGCTTTGCTACTATTCTTTTTTTTACGTTTTAATTTCTTACTTTTTAACTTCCTAGCTTTCACTTTTTTACGTATCTATAGCTTACCTTTATAGTTCCTAATTCTATTATAACTCTTTTTATTACCAAAATTTTTCATATCCTTCACTTTTTTGAATCTCTTATTATTAAGTTTCTATAATTTATTTGTCGTGTAATTATTTTTATTACTATATTTAACTTTCATGTATTTATATCTTAGTATTTTGTTTTATTTTTTATTCAATTTCTTTTTATAAACTTTAATTTTAAATCATTTCCTATCTTTCTCTTTCTATTTCTGATATTTTTCTCAGTTTATCTTAATTTTCTTTTTATTATTAATAACTTTTGTTTTAGTGCTATTCTTCTTCTGTTAATATTTCAATTTCTCTTACTATAGGTAATTCTGTATTTTTTCTTGCATTTTCTTGAATTTATTTTTATTACCTTTATTCACTTTATCTTTCTTATATTTCACTTATTTGTCTGGCCATTTCTTAACTTTCTTTTTCTTTCTAATTTGTCCGAAACTAATCTATTTAAGGCTAATATGGTTGCATTTATTATTCATTTTCCAATTTAAAATTATATTATTAATTTGGTTCTTCTTTTAATTGGTTTGTGTTAATATACTACATTTATTTATATACTATCGGGTGCAGTTATTAATTATTGATATTTTATCCCAAAATTTAATGGATTAAGCCATTAAAATCAAGATTATTATCATTATCATCTTAAAAATTATTCCTCTATCCTATATTATGAGCCACTAATTAAAATCCCCTAAAAGTTTTAATCGGACTCTAAGTACTTTACTATTCAGTTGGAAATATTTATATTAAATCACTTTCATTCAATTTTCTATTTGATTTTATTTAAAAATCGAATTGAGTTCCATCTTTTCTTATTTAAACTTATTATTAAATCGTATCTGTGTCTAATTATAAACCGTTAAGTTAAGCTTAGTTTTATATAAATTATTTCATCTATTAGGTATCGTTTCTATAGTTAGCATGATTTAATTTAACGATGTATGTAAAAATTTCTTATTCACTCATTTTCTTTTTTTATTTTTTTTTTTTATTTTGTTTATTTTATTTTTATCTATGCTTTTAAAAAAATTATTACTTGCATTTATATTAATCTACATATTTAAACATATTAATTATTTATAAGTTTTTCGTTCTCTTGAATTAATATTATTATTTTATAATATGGATTTATTTTTTATCTTGTAAATTTTGTCAAAAAAGATATTATTAAAATAGATAAAAATATTATATTTTGTCTAAATATAACTATATATTATTTATATGTAAACAATTTAAAAACTGAAATTAAAATATTTATTATATTAATTTTTAAAATTATTAAATAATTATTATAAAATTTAAAATAATTATAGTATTCTTAGATTAAACAAGTATTTGTATTAATTTATTAATTTTTTATATATTCTCTAATATCTATTTGTATAACATAAATAAAATTCAAAACAAAAATTAAAGTGTATATTTTTTATTTATACAAATAAAAAAAATAGGTTAAGAAATTTTTATTAGTAAATCAAAAGTAAATTTTATTTATGAACAAAATTTTTAATCTCAAAAACTATAGTTTTTATTCATACTTTTTTATTTTTATTTTTATTTTATTCCTTTATCAATGGAATTTAATATTAAACAGATTTTTTAATTAAATCTTATTATTATTATTTCGTTATAACATTTTAATTTCCATTCTCATTAATGTCATTTTATTCTTCCACTTAGTCATCTTCTATTATTAAGGCTTCTAATATTTTATAAATTTAGAATTTTATTTAAAGTAAATATTAGGCTGCAGCTATAGGACTTATTTTAGGATCTAAAGCAATAAATCTTAAATTTAAAATTTCATGTTTCTCAAGGTCGTTTTCTTCTTTTTTATTTTTTTAATTTTATAAGTCTAATTATTATAAGGAATTAATATCATCAATCATGCAAAAATGTTATTAAAATAAGTTTATTTTTTAAACTTTCAAGAAAAGTTATTTTTAAAATTATTTAAATTCTTAAATAAAGTATATATTCTTAATAAATTAAATATTAATTTGATAATTTTCCTAATCTTATAGATTGAATAACTTAATCTAACTCTAAATTGTATCAATTTTTTGTTATTTTTATTATTTTTCCGAAATCTCATTTTTCTTACATTAATCTTTTTTGACTAACTAACTTTAAATATTTTTATCAACTTAAATTTAATTTTTATCTAATTCTGCCTTTTATTATAAAAATTAATCTTACTATATAATTTATTTTATTTCATCTAGGGGTTTTAATTATTTTTATTATTCTAATAATTCATACCCACCATAAGATTTTATGGGACTATTATTTATATAATTTTCACTTGGGAATAATATGTACATTTATTCTGAGCTTATTTCTTTATTTGATTTAATTTTGAAGTCGAAATTAGATCCATAACATTTTACTACACAGTAAATATCAACAGAGTCTGGAATAAATTCTATTCTATATCCTTATAAAGTTTGTATTTATTGTTTAATAAATTCAATAACAGCATATTCAGGGTTTCTGTATCTAGCAAAATTTAGTTTAACTTTATAAAAGTATAAAATATCGTAAAATTTATCGTCATTTTCGTCAAAGCCCTCAATATTTATATTTTCTACTTGATTTTGTACTTAATTCACTTGATTTTAATCATCTTCTTGTAAGATATTATTTTAAAATAAATTTAATAACTATTAATTATTTTGTTAGGGATTATGTTCAAAAAGCATTTTAAATAGTTTTTTTGTTTTTTATTTTTTTTTTTATTTATTTTATTAAAATATCTATTTTATTTTGTTTGTAATTTATTGAGGTTAAAGTAATGATTTATAGGTAGGTAATTAATTTGATGACTTAAAAATTTAAAGTTATAAATAAAAATTAATTGTATTTAGACTTTAAAAATTATTACATGACTCAAAATACTATATAAATTAGAAATTTACTTTATCACATATAAATTTTATTATAATTTGTTTAATATTAAAGTATTACATTTAAAAAAAAATATCTATAAAATTATTAGATGGTTTTGGAGATATGTTTTTTTAAATTATATGGTATAAAATTTTATATCTCAAAATTAAAGAAATATGATGACATATTTTATAACACAAATTAATAGAAAAGTAATTCATAGGAAACATTTTTTATTATTTGGTATGATAATATCAATTATACATTTAAAATTCATTATGTAATAAACTTTTTATTCTTGCTCATATCGTATTTTATTTATTATAATAATTTTATTTTTATTATTTATCAATTTTTTAAAAGAATATTAAATGGTATTACTTATATTATTAATAAGAATTTATAATAGTAGTAAATAAAACTGTCCAAAATTTTCTATATTGTTAAATTATTAATTAAATTTGAATTTATGTATGTGAAATAAAAGCAAATATTTATATTTTTATATTTAATATTTTGTATTTTTAAAAACAGATTCCCCTTGATTTTTATTACCTGATAATTTCTGTTAAATTTAACTTTTTATATTTAGCGCACTTTTAATATTTAATACCAAAATATTAAATTATTTTAAATATGATGCAATCATTATAGTTTTATAAGTTTTAATAGATGACGAAATTTATCTTAGGAAGGACAATTTTGGTTACCTAAAATTAACTTTCTGCCTTAAAATCATACATTTAAAAGACATTTTTTTATAAATTTTTCTTTATATTTTTATCATAAAAAATAAAAATAACTATAAGATATTTTAGATTATTAAATATCTTTTGTCATTAAATTTAATTGATAACTAGATAGTTTAGTAAAATTATTATATATCTATATTAGTTTTTAAATTATGAAAAAAAAATATATAGGGGATTTTAAACAAAACATATATTGTTTTTTGATATATACAAAATTAATGAATAAGTGAAAATAATATATTATTTTAATAAATTACTTAATTTTAAAAATTAATTATGACGTAAAATATACTTATTATAATAATTACACGATGTATTTTATTTCATATAAAGTATTACATTATAAATTTTTTTAGATAATTTTGATTTATTTTAAATTTAAACAACCTAAATATTAACATTTAACTTTCATAATTTTATATTTTACTAATGATTATTATATTCTTATTTTGGTTATTAAAATTATATAGACTCATAGATTTTTATTAATAATTAGTCATTTTGTTCTTCATTTTCAGATTGTTTGGAAATTATCTATAATTTACTAAATATTTCTACTTTTAATTATTACATATATATAGCCAAAATTTTTTTTGACTTATTTTATGATAAAGGTATAAATTTGATTACAACATATTTATTACCTGCATTTATTTTAGGCTAATCTTATTAACATATTTGAAAATATTATTTGAAAATTAAAGAATTTTTTAGTTATTATTTAATATACTCTTAAAAATTTAAAACATCATTAATATAATATGTATTTTCTATAAGTTGAATTTAAATTTAATAGGTATTTGTATCGAATGTATCGAAAATTGATAATTAATCATTTTATTATATAAATTAGTTTTAGTCAATTAAAATATTATTATTAATTGCATTATTTTGATTTTCATTTTATTACTTTTATTAAGGTATTTTTTCACTTTCAGTTTGCTTAAGTAAAATTTTAAATAATTATTTCTCAGAATCGCTAGCATTAATTTATTTATTTTATTCATCATTTTTTTTTATTTGATTTTACTATTCTTCATTTGATTTTAGTTTTTATTTTTCGCTATTTATTTACATGTAATTTTAAAATTTATTTTTATTTCCTTCGAAATCTTCCTAAACTTCATTAGAAAAAAATGGATTTTAAATATTTTGTGCAGAATAATTTTAAATTAATTATCTTATAGATGGTTAATATTAAAATTTTTATCCTGGGTCTTTTTTATCTTTATTTTTATTAAATTTTTGTTCTTCTTCCTCTTCTTCTTCTTGTTAGTATTCATTTAATTTTTCCTTTTATTGTTACTATTAATCTTTTTATTGTTTTTTAAATTGAAAATTTTCTTTTTTTTCATCATAATATTTCTAAATAGATTCGTTTACTAACTATTTTATATTTTCATTTTTTTATTATTCTTTTTATTGTTATTATTCTTGATATTAAAAAAAAGAATTTTAAGCCTATAAAATAGATTACTCCAGTTGGGAACTTTTACTTAAAATAGATTTTATTTAATCTTCTTAGCTTTATAATTTCTCTTATAATTATGATTCTTTTTAAATTGATTATTAATTTTAACTTCTAAGTTAAATATTTTGTATTTAAAACTGATTTTACTAAATTTTATTTCTTTAAATCAATGAAAACCGATTAACACATTTAATGGCACTGGCTCTATTTTGGAATTCTGTTGGAAAAAGTTAATCAATATCTTAGTAATTTATTTCTTGTCTTGATTTAATTTTAAAGTTAAAATTTGTTCCATTTCTTTTAACTTCACAATACTAATCAAAAGTGCCAGGAATTAGTTCTACATCAAAATTATTAAAATTTCTAATTTAATTTTAAATAAAATTAATTAATCTTTTTTGAGAATGTCGTGACTGAACATAAAGCAGTCTGATTTCGTAAATGAAATCTTCTTCGAAAAATTCTAGGTTTTAATTATTTACATCATTATAAAAATTAATACTACTATCATTATTATCCATGTGTAAAGAAAAATGTTTGTCTGAATTTTTTGTTTCGTTTGAATCTATATTAGAATTTGAGTTTTATAGCATATATTATTTTGTTTTTGTTTTTTTTTATTTTTATTATAATAATAGTAAATTTTTTTGTTAAAATTTAGGTTTTTTATGTGAATTTAGTACTATGTGAAAGTTTGAAGGAATCAATTAATATAAAATTTTATTTAATTATCACCTTTTTAAATTTTTATTTTTATCATTCTGATAATTAAAAACTTAATTATATATAATTTTAAAAATCAGAATATTAAGAACTTGTAATTTTCTTATTTAATTATTACTAAGTACATAAGAATTATAATAAATATATACTTTGTAACCAAATATATTATAAGTTATTAATAAAAAATATTTTGAAACACTTAATAAATATATTGCAAAAATATTATATTATTTTTTAATATTAAGATAGTAGATAGTGAGTACATATATATATAAGTAATTTTACAAAAAATTTGCAAAAAAAGTATATAATTTTTAAAAAATTATATATGAATCATTTTTATAATTCTAAAAATTTAATAGGTTCATATTATTTGTCTTTAAAGTCATTTTTCAAATACTTTCCTAGCTTATTCTTTAAAAAAGATCTAAGTTATTAACTAAAAATCAAAAGTTCATCATAACTTTTATAATTTTTTTTATCTTTCAGATTAAAAGTTATGGAAGATCCAAAATCTATTTACGAAGTTTAAAAACCTTAAAATTCAAAGAAATCCTAAAAAGATGGATTGCTTTTAATTTCTTTTTCAAAAAATTCAGGATAATTTTTATTGCTTTCTAATTTGTATTTATAAAAATCTATTTACAACTAGAATTCGAAATTACATGACTTAAGAAATGAATTAGCCGGTAATATAATAGAATTTTTAAATTCAGATAAAAAGTGAGTTTCTAAATTTTAAAAATTTTTAAGGGGACAATTATTAGCGTCTTCTCCATTTTCAGTTTCATAAGCTTTACTTATTAAAAGACTTTATTTAAATTCTTCTATTTTTTAATACTCTATTTTTTTTTCACTGTAAATATAAAAACAAAGCAAAGATCCGAAAAGTTTTTTACTGGCGTCGAAGGGTTAAGGCTCAAAAATATCAGGCACAATAACATTTTCTTCTTGGAAAACACTTTTAATTGTGGCTTTTATAAAAGGAATAACTTAGTTTTCTAGGTCAAACTAGGATTTTACATATACTATAGAAAATTTGTAGGCATGGTAATTTGAATATTTTAATTATTGTTTATCTTCTTCTTTTTATTCTTCTTGTTTTTAAACCACTTCTTCCTTTTCTTCTTGTTTTTCAAGGTTTTCTTTTTTTTATTGAGGCTTTTCTTCTTTTTTTTGAGGTTTTTCTTCTTTTTTTTGAGGTTTTTCTTTTTATTTTTAGAATGTTTGTTTCTTTGATTCTGTTTTTTTATCCATTTTATTTTATTTTTTTATTTTTTTTATTTTTTTTATTATTTTTATTTTTTAATTATTTAATTTGATATGGAATTAATTTTTATTTGGATTTAAGTATATAATTTATGACAAAAAAAAATATTTAGACTTAATAGTAGATAATTTCGACTGATTCTGAATAATAGTAAAAAAAGACCCAGTTTTTGAAATATATTTAAATTGTTGTTACATCAGATAGGCATAGCATTTAATAACTAAAGATTCCTTTTCTTTGAAACAACCATATTTTTTTACAAGATATAGTATAATTAAAATTTTGTTAAGTTTGTGAAAAAATTTTTAATACAAACATTACAACAAAAGCATGTAAAAGAAAGTTTAGCTATTTTATTATTAATTTTAAAAAACATTTATTAAATTTTGTTGAAAAAAACTTTTTTAGATTTTTAAAATTATCATCATCTTTATAAGGCCTTATGGAAAATATGTACTAAAATTAGTTGTTAATTTTTTTCAAATCAAACTAAAATTTTAAATTATAATATCCTAAAATCAACTTCAAAACAAAGTAGTTGTAAGCAAAGGTTTGGCTATTAGTTAACCTTATAGTTTTATAAATATTTATTAAGTTTATTTTTATTTTTAAAAAAATTAGCTAAGTTAGGTCTTGAACCTATTCAATAAATATTTTATTTTCTAAAAATAATTTCATTGAAAATAAAAATATAAAATTTATTGAATTTAAAGTAAATAATATTAATGGCATCAATTTGGTTGTACTCATAAAAATTATTAAATTCTATTTATAAACTTTATTTATTTATTTAAGAAAAAATATATATAATAAAGAAATTATATTAACAACCCTTTATCAATAACCAACTTTACATATAAAGTTTTATTTATATTCATGCACCATATATTCTATTACTAATTATTTAAATTAGTAGCATAAAAAATAAATATATAATCAAAAAATGAATATTTATTAAGAATTTTTAAGCTTTTATTTGTTAATTAGAAATATCAATATTTACATTTTTATAAATTAACATAAATAATCATTTATACCTGAATTATAAAATATTTTCATTTATTTAAAACAATATTTAAATAAAAATTTATGACATTATTAGACAAATAATAACTTTAAATATAATTTATTATAAAATTATATAAATATTATTAATTTTAAAAATAAAATGTAAAATCTCGTTTTATTTATTTTTATATATATTATATATTAAATAATTTATATAAATATATATATAAAATATTATAAGCTATTTTATAAAATATCATTGTTTTTTTTCATATTCATTAAATTTGATGGGCTCATAGTCTTTTTATTTAAAGTCATTTTTTAAACAACTTTTAAATTAGCTTTTTAATTAAGCTTTTAAATTTTTGATAACAATTAGTAATTCATCATTACTTTTTTTATTATCATCTTTAACTTTCAAGTCGAAGGAAATAGAACTTCCAAAAGAAATGGTTTTAACTTAAGAGGGATTTTAGTTATCAAATAAAAAGTTTTCTTCAAAAAGATCTAGTGCTTCAATTTCTTCTCTAAAAAATTAGTTAAAGTTGTTATTTTCGACACCTTGTACTCTATTTTTACAAAATTCAATATACAACTAATATTTGATTTTAGGATCAGAAGAATTTAAAAAGGGCTATTTTTTTTCTTATATAATAGATTTTTTAAAATTGGAAAAACTCTCTTTTTTAATTTCGTAAAAAGTTTTTACAGGGCAATTATTGGCGTCCTCGCCGTCTTCAGTTTCATAAGCTTTAGCTTTTAAAAGACTTTCTTAGAATTCTTTTTATTTTTTTTCTTCGATTTCATTTTTACTGTAAATAGAAAATTTGAGTAAAGATCCGTAAAGTTTTTTACTGGGGTCGTAGGGCTGGGGCTCAAAGGAGTCGGGCCCAGTTATTTCTTCTTTGAAAACACTTTTGGCAGTGGCTTTTATGAAGGGGATAACTTATTTTTCGAGGTCAAACTAGGATTTCACGTAGACGATAAAGCAATTATAGATAAAAGATTTAGATTCTTATTTATTTTATTCCATATTTAAGGTTTAAAGTTTAAGAATTTAGATTTTTTTATTTTTTAATTTTTATTTTTATTTTTTATTTTTTAATTTGTGAAAAAAAATTATTTTCTACGCTTTATAGTTAGATCTTTTTTGACAAAATGTATTAGATTTCTATGCGAAAAATTATCTAAAAGAATTAGTAGGATCTTATTTAAATCGTAAAACTTAAAATAAATATAATGATTTTCCATAATATTAAAGTAAGAGATTTTAAATTTAACCAGATAAAAGAATTTTTAAAAGTTTTCATCAATTTAAACTAATTAGTTACAAATTTTTTAAAAGAAGTTTTACTTTATAAATAAAATAGAAAATATAAAATATTACTAAGATTAAGAAATGGAAGATTTATTGATTTAGACTATAAATAAATTAGAAAATTTTTATTTACTTCAAAAAACTTTTTATAAATGAAATGCAAACACTGAAAATACTGTGTTATATTTTTAATTTTAAAGATTTTTTATTTTATTGATTATTAAAAATCATTTAAATCTAATTGATATTCATATATTGATTTGTAATAAAATATGTTATGAAGACATAAAATTCAAAAATATTATAAGGATTTTTATTAAATTAGTTTATATATAACTAATTTTATTAGTTTCAAAGTCGTTACTTTTTTTTTTGCAATAAAATATATATTGACAGTGTATATATAAAAAGATTTTATTTAAAGGAATATAATTATTTTTGTCATTCTTTGATTATTTTCTAAAAACGAATAAATCAAATATATTAGTATTTTTCAAGCAATTATAATTTTTAAATAATTGAATTATAAAAATATGTCATTATATATAATATTTATAATAAAAAAATCATTTTTATTTATCCATTTATAAAACAATTTCATAATTCAATTAAAAATATATTATATAGTTTATTTAATATATATTGAATTAATTTTTAATTTTTTATAATAGTATTTTTTATTTTATTTGATATATGCTAATAAAAGCGGTATATTATTAAAATCTAATAAAAATTAAAATAATTAAAACTTTATTATAATTAATAATATCCAAAATTTGTATATTCAAAAAAAAAATAATACTAAAGTTTATATAAAAATATTTACATTATTTTATATTTTTATAAAATTTAAAATAAAAACAATAATTTATCAGTTAATCATTTGGCCACCTAACATTAAATAATTAAGATTAATATCATCTAATACCACGTTTTAATATTTTTTTTTTCTATTAAAATCTATTAATTGTAATCTAAATTATCTGGCACTAATTAAATTATTTTTATTTAATGAAAAACTTTGGGTTTTTACTTTTTTATTTACAAAGGAAATCCATGCCAAAATTTTAAAATCACTATTTTTCTAACTATAATTTAAATGTTGTTAAGAATCTAATTCACTAAATGAAATATTTTATATATCATCTTATTAGCTAATTATACTTGGTCTTTTATTATTTTTATTAGCTTTTTTTGATTTTTCATTGTCATTCTTTTTATTATACAAAAATTTGGGAAATTTATATTAGTTTTACTCAAATTATTAAATATGCTAGTCTTCAACTTATATTTCTTCATCTTCTTATTTTATATCTAAATCTGAAAGACTATTCATTTTTTATTTTCTATCATTCGAAAAAGTATCTTCATATATTTCTTCTTAAAATAAACTATTATTATTTGTATATTCTTCTTCATCATATTAACTTTTTTCAAATGATAAGCAAAAATCGTCTTATTCAGATATGTTATCCATTTTTTGTTAGTCAGAATTTTTTGGAGACTGGACATTTAAATAATATATATTATAAATATTTTTTATATAATAAATATATTTAATTTTAAAATTAAGTATATATTACCACTGATTTATCTATATTATCTAACGATTACATAGTTTTTTATTCAACAAACCATTAATAATACTATTTATGCTACTTATATGTGGTTGGAGGTATAATTTATTATTGATTTTTATCGAAAATTGCATACTATAAATCTTAAGAGTTAGACTATTCATCATCAAATTCTTAAGAAATTTCTTTAAGTAAAGGTATATTTGTTTTTGATATCTTAAATTACCTATTTTATAATAAAAAGTCTCTTAATTACTTATCATTTTTAACGCTATTTATATCTTCCTCTAATTTTCTATCATATTTTAAGTTTTTTTCTTTGCTTATTGTCGAGTATAATACCAAACTTTTGCAAGGAAAACAATATTTACCAGATCTTTAAATAAAATTATTTAATTAATTTTAAATTATATACTTTAGTGAACAAATGAAAAAATTATTTTAAAATAAATATATAAAAAAAGATGAAGTTTGTTATAATTTATTAAGATTTTTAGTTAGAAAAAATTTAATTCGAGAATTAAAAATTATTTTTATTAATACCTACATATTGATATTTTATTTATGATTAAGAATTTATTTTCAATTTTAGTTGAAATTTATCCATTTATCATAAATGTAGCCATATTATTAACAGAAAACTATATAATTTTCTGTTGTTATTCTAAAAATTACTAGATTTTAAATTGATTTTCGTTTTCTTACTATTACCATAAAAGATCTTATTCTTAATTATCTTCATCATTATTATTATTATTCTATATTTACATTTATTATTATATTTAAAATTATTGTTAATATTATATAAAGTTAAGAAGCGCCTAATTTTTCAATAAATTAATATTATTATTTCCATGATTTTAGCTTCTATTATAAGCTTATTATTAATTTAAAAGGAAAGTCTATAAGTGGAATAAAAAATTATCAGGCGTATGCAAATTTTTAGTTCCAATTTTTAATAAATTTCTATAACCTATATTTTAAGAAATTTATCTGTATATTTCAGGATGATCAAAATAAGAAAGGCCAAATAAACTTTCTATTTTTTCTTTGCATATATTTTTTTCTATTTACATGAATTTTTCTTTGAAACATTCACTAATTTAGGGAAAAATTATAAATGTATCATGTAATCCTAAAAAACTTATGATATGCAAAATAATACCATAGTGTACTTTATTTAAAAATTATTCTACTTTTGCATATCTTTTATTTAACTTTTTTTATTAATTATTTTTTGTGTTTTTCCATTTAATGTTTTTAAAATGTTCTTTATTATTGATATATGAACATTGGCTTTTTATTTATTAAAATATTTAATAAATAGTTTTATGAAAAAATTTACTATATTTGTATAAAATGTTTATTTAAAATAAAAATAATTTGGTAAATAATTTTAATATAGTTTTATTTACTTTTCCATACACAGTTTTTATTAAAAGATTATTGATTATAAGATTATATTTATTTTTGTTTTTATTTTATTTTTTTTGTTTTGTTTTTATATTATATTTAATTAACTTTTTTTTTCTAAATTTAATTTTATTCAAAGTCTTATTTCATTGGTTTAAATAAGGAAATTAATTAATTTTTTTATCAGTGTTTAATAATTTTATTTATAATATAAATTTTGTTTAATTTTTAATATATATAGCATTAGGAATAAGAAAAATGACAAGAACAAAATTTTTTAATAACAAAATTATAATTTACTATTTTTATTAACTATAATTAATTTATAAAAAATATACATAAGTTAATTTATATTTTAAAATTATATCTTAAATTCAAACTCTTCTATCATCATGCAAAAATGGCGCCCCATCATCATCGTCATATTTCTATTCTCTCTATTCTCTTAAATCCATTTAATCTTATAATTTATAGTATTCTTATTCAACTTCATTATCCATTTTTTCGTAATAATAAACTATAATTGGAAATTCACTTCCAAATCCTGCTACTGCTACCATATGATAACTTTCACTCCAAGCTACATCACTTAATGCTCCTTAAATATCATATTCAAAAGTCTTGGTATTTTCCAAATTTCCACTTATATCCTTATAATTAAATAAATGAATGAATTAGATAAAATCATAAAAATAATTAGTAAAATTAATACAAAATATAAAATAAAATAAAAATTAAAACCTACGATAAAATATTATAAGTTAATCATATATTTATTTTTTTTTATAACTTATTTTCTAATTTTTTTAACAATAAATTAACTAATATATAAAAAAAAACACTAATTTTTTTACCCATAAAAATGGTTTTCCATCCTCACTTCCTGATAAAATAAATTCGTTACTAGGAGAAACCCTAGAATGAATTGGGAATTTTTATGCAGTAGAACCTATATATGAAGCAGCCACTCTTTTTTCGCTTTATCCTTTTATTGTGAATTTTCTTATACAATTATCTCTACTGTGAACAATTAAGTCATCAGAATTTATAAAGTGAACCTAATTAATTGGGTCACCTTCTATTGATTGATGTTCTATGGTTTGTAGTTTTTAAATTTGGTTTGAATTGTCGTTTATGTTCTTTTGATAAAAAATAAATATAGATAAGAAAATTAAATTTATTAGCAAATTCCTGTTTTTTTTGAAAATATGTTTATGCGAAATATATAAAAAATTTTGTTTACGTTTAGGTCAAATACGTGGATCGATCCTAAAGAATCTCCTGCAAATAATCTTCCATGTCTATCGAAACATATGGAATTTGGATGTCTGTGTTTTAATAAATTGTCAAAGTTATCATATATATGATCTCTTGTACTTATAAGATAAAAACTTTCAGGATCTTTTGTATTAATATAAAAATTTAACTAAATATTATTTAAGTAATATAAAAATTTATTAAAAAGTATATTTTTTTTATTATTTCAATACTTTAAATATTAACCCCCCTTTTCATAGGATTTACGTAAAAAATTCTTATTTTAGCGTCAAAACAGGCAGTAACAACAATCAACAAATCCTTAATTTTATTTTTTATTTTTTATAAAATTAATAAAATACATTAATAATTATTTTGACATATTTTTTTACTGGTTTAGATTTAGGATGGAATTTAACGGAATAAACATAAGATGGATGATTTAAAGTTGCTACTAAAAACTATTATTCTGACTATTCTTCTGTAATTTTATCATTTGTTTCATAGGGTACAGCCCAAATTTTTGTGGTAAAATCTGATGAACAAGATGCCATATATTAATCATTTTCACTCCATGTAATTTCATGTATCAAATTTGTGTGACCTCTATATCTAAATACTTCATCAATAGTCTTTTTTTTAAGAATTAATTATAAATTTTTTTAATTTATAAAAACTTAATTTATGAATTCTTTTATAATAGTTTTATTGATAAAATTTTTGGATATTTAATTTAATATTAATTTGTATTTTTTTGTAATAATATTTTACATCTTCGACTTCAAAGAATTTTATACATGTTCTTGAGTCTTTTTCTGTACAAGCAGCTGCTAAAAACCTACCATTGTGAGAAAATTCTAATCTGAAGCATCCCAGACTAGCACTTGTAAATTTTGCGAAAAATTTATCTGGGATATAACATTTTTCACCTCTATTTCTTCTTCTTCTATTTTTTCTTATATCATTTTCTGAAGGTTCTTCATGTTTATCTAAATTTTTGAATAAACTTAATCATTTAATCATTAATAAGAAACTATAATTTAATTAGTTATTTATTTTATAATATTTACCCAAATCCACAAATGAGTTAACCATGGATTTTCTAAACTGATTATTAACTATTTTCTCAACTTAAAATAAATTTTGAGAGGTTTTAGAGGTTTCTACCTATTAAGGCCTATTTACTGCATTCAAATATATAATCAATTATCCATTATAAGGTTTCTATATATATGAAAATAAAAACAATATGATAATTTTCCTAATTTACAAAAAATTTAAAAAATTTATTACTTTTTGTTGCCAAATAAAATCAAAATATACTAAAGGAACATGACTTTTATGCATGTTATTACTTAAACTATTAGAATTGAATACATACTTATACCTAATTGTATTTTTTAAATTATTTACTTAAAAATTTATTATAAACACATATTTTATTAATATTTTACAATTATATTTTAACTTTTCCAAAATGATTCCCACTTAATCCTATAGGTCTAAATAAATATTAATAAAATTTAGGATATTA
Organism: Pseudocohnilembus persalinus; assembly: GCA_001447515.1. NCBI lineage: Eukaryota > Ciliophora > Oligohymenophorea > Philasterida > Pseudocohnilembidae > Pseudocohnilembus > Pseudocohnilembus persalinus. Next base: position 102,071 of record LDAU01000108.1, read on the forward strand.
TAGTTTAATATTAATTTTTATATTAATATGTTAAAAATACCTCAAGAATCCCCAGGCAACTCGATAGAAATTATCTTTATCTAATTTATATTTTTCCCTATCTCTCAAAAATTTAGCATTAAAATCCAACATTTCGAATAAAATAATTGTTTTTTCATCACATAATTTCATAGCATCCTCATTAATTAAAATAGCTATAAATAATAAATTAATTAAATAAATAATAGAAATTAAGTTTAAATTTTTATTTATTTTTAATATACTTTCGTTCCATCTCGCTTTTGCATTACCATGTATTCTCAAATCGCAGCAATTTGTTGCAACTGCAGGAATATAATCACAATCTTTAACAATTATAATAATAAATAAAATTTTTATATAAATTATTATGTAAAAAATAAAATATTTACAAGATTATTTCCACTCAGAACTTTAAAATCTATTTTCGCCTTCTTCTTCATTTTCTTAATAATTACTATTGTACCAAGTTATATTTTCATTTCTTACAATTGAATCTATCTTTTAGTCTTTTTTTGATATGTAATTTCCTTTTTCAATGTCAACAAAATGAACTCTTATAAAGGGATGACTATAAAATATTTTAAATGAATAAATATTTTATGATAAAAAAATTGAATTATTTTTATAAATATTGGAAATGAAGATAAGATAATTATTTTTTAATTATTACACTAGATCTTTATTTAGCTCAAGTTGTGTAGTCTATAAAGTGAAAATTAAAAATAAATTCAAATTATCTAAAATCTATTAAAAATTTTAATATTATTACTTCTTCGATTCTTAATTCTATAATTTTATCTTCAAATATAGTTTTATCATTATCTGTAAATTTAATTGGCTCCTCTGAGGCTTTTTGTATTCTTGTTACATATGTTTCATCTTTATTTCCACATTTAATTAAATTTTTCAAAGTATTTTCAATTCTTATTGTAAAAGGATAGCAATCCTTATAAGCCTTAATATATTAACATAATTAATAAATGAAAATGAAATTATAATTTAATGTAAAAAGCTAATTAAAAAAAGTTGTCTTATAATGTTTAACTAATATATATAATATAAAACTTCCTTATAACTTAAGAATAACTTTTAATATATATATATGATTACTTTTTACTATAATATTTCATTATGTGTAATAGTTGTTAAATGATTAGGTGGTTCTTATAATTATTTTTCTTCTTTTTAGGCAGCTTATTAAAGATCACTGTTTATTTCATAACTGAATTTGTTATTGTTATTGTTATTACCCCTAGGTTTATTTGCTGAATTAATATTAGAAGAAAAACCTCTTTAGTGCATCCCAGTGTATGATAAATTTATATTCTAATTGTTTAATGGTTATTGAGATTCGTTTGTATTTTAAATATTTTGTTATAACATTTTATTATTAATAAATATTTATATATTTTAGATTATTTTATTTTGGTTTATAATGTTATTATATTTTAATGCTATCGATAAATATGTTTTAAAGTTAAAATTATTTAAGTTTTTTGTAAAGTTTTATTTTTTGTTTTTTTTAATTTTTTGAATTCTGGTTTTGGAATTTTAATAGAATAAATTACTTATTACAATAAATTTTGAATATACTATGTTATTTTTAAATTTTTTGTTTATATTAAATATATAGAGCAAAATCTTAATATTTCGTAGATTTTATAAATAATTTATAATTATAACAAATTAAAAGAAATAAAATATTGTGTTTTTTTATAAATATCATATATATTTTCTATATTTATATTTGATATTATAAATTTTAGTGAATTATAATAGAAAATACTGGACTTTTTTAACTTTTAATTCATTTATATATATATCTATTCGTTAAATTAAAAACTTTTGTTATAAAAATTGAACTAATTACTATTTTTTTATAAATTATAATTAATTAAAAGACAAAAATTAAATTACTTTGTGTATATATAAGCTTGAAAATTTTTACATTTATATTAAATAATCAATTACAAAATTGAAATATTCTTATTTTTCATCTTATTGCGAAATTACTTTTTATTTATTTACATTAAATATTTATTATATTTAAAAAGATTTAATTTGAATGTTAAATAATTTTAGCCTGTTATGAGTTTAGGATATATGAGAAAATCTTCAAATTAAGTTAATTTTTTCTAATAACATTTGTACACTTTTTTTTGTTATTGGTTTTTTAATATGGCCTTTCATACCACATTTTTAAACAAGCCCTTTCGTTTCGTTGTCATCATAACAAGTACAGGCACATATAAATGATTACTCTTAATCATCTATTTATTATTATTAAAAAAATTGTTTTATTTTTTCTGTGGCTTCATAACCATTCATGCCTGGCATATCAATATCCATTAGTATTAATTTATATAATCCTTTACATTCATGGCAAACATATTATTATTAGTCTATTTAATTTATTTTTTCTATATCATTATTGTAATTTTAATTAATGTTTTTGTTATTTTCTTTTTACTATTAATATTATTTAGAATTTTGCTACTTGGCTTAAATTACAAAATTTAAACTTTTTTTATGTTTGGGATTTTTTTAAGAAACCAAAATATCTACTTTATCATATTATTCCGCAAAACTGTCAGATTTCGAAATTTCTTTTTCGCTATTCTCTGTTTACTTTTCGGAAATTTACATATCAATTTTATTATCGGGATTATTTAATTTTTATAAATCGAGATTATTTTATTAAAAATTATTACAATTGGAATTATTGCTATTATTATCTGAGTTTATTTAATTTTATGATTCCGAAATAGGTAAATTTTTATAGCTACCGGATTAAAAAATATTATTATTTTAAGAACATATAATATCATCAACTTTAACAGTTTTTTTCTTTTTAATTCCTCTAAGGGTAGGAAATTATTTTAAATTTTCGTCGTTTTAAATATTTACTTATTATTTATAATTCAAATATTTTTATTTAATTTTGTCGAGTCCTAATTGCCCTGATATTGCAATATCAACATTATTAATACCAAATTATTTAATTAAAAATGCTCTCATAACTTCCAAATTAAAGCCCGTATCATCAATGACTAAAATTTTAGCACAATCACATGAATTTGTAATTTATTTACTATTAGTTATACTTATTGATTTATGAGGCTTTATAAGTTTAATTTTATTAAATTATTTTTAACTTAAGTTATTTTAACTTTTATATTATTAAACAATGGAGGCACTTATCGATTAATAAATGGCTTGATTATTATTATAATTTCTCTAACTACTATTTATAATATCTAGGCTTTTTTGAGAAAATTCTGGATTATCACCATTTATTTTATTTGAGTAAATTTCAGGTTGGAAGCTAATATTATTATTCATTTTTAAATTATTTTGGTTAAAATTTGTAAAATTAAATTAATTTTTAATTTAATTGTTTTTAATATTATAATTTTAATTAGAATGAGGAATTTTTTATTTCATGAATTCATAATTTAGTATATTATTAGCTAAGCTTTAATAATTTGAAGATTTTTAATTAGGCTCTGAATGAATTTTTTAAAGGTCTAAATTATAATTTTCTTCTAGATAAATACTTAATTCGCCAGTACTGCTATCTTATTATTAGCTGTTTTCTAGATTTATTTACTGAAAAGACTTTTATTACCCTGAAAAATTTTTTTAACTTTATTGTTTAAATTTGGTCATATTAATAAAATTAAGAGAAAATTGATTGGAGCATTTTTGTGCAGATATCGCATCTTCTTCGTGCCATTTTTCTTATATAGAGGCAAAATTATTTTTAGGTGATAGTTTAGGTAAGATTTATTATTATTGTTATTATTATTAATTAAAATATTGGTAGTTTTTATCTAATTATAGATTCTATAAATTATTATAAGGATTATTAGTGCTATTAAAATACTGATTTTTATGAATTTATGCAATTTCTGAAGAAAGTGTAAAATTTTAAATTTATTTCTAACGTTAGGTAGATATATCTGCTAGTCTTGCACTTAATAAAGGAGAATTAAATGAGCTTTATAGTTCTAGTGAAGTATTGTTTTTTTGCTAATTATTTTTTTAATCATTATTTTCAATTGCCTAATATAAATTTCTAGTACTGCTTAATGGATCCATTTAATAATCACTTGTTTATTTTTATTCTTAAAAAAAGAAATTTTCTAAATTTTTTTATTCTTGATTATTTTAAATGAATTAAGATTATTATTGTAAATCGAATGAAAAATCTTAAGTTTCTTCTTACTTAATATATTTGGAATTTCTAATAGAATTTAATTCTATAGCACTTTATATTTAATTTTTAGGCTTGGTTCCTGTGTATTTTTTATCATAATTTTTTACCTTAAAATAAAAATTAGAACCATTGTTTAATTTCGACTTCACATTTAAAGTTTAGTTTCCTGATATAGCTTTAACTTAAAATATTGTTAAAAATGATAGTTATATATATATATTTATTGTAAAAAAAGTTTTTTTTATATTTAAACAGTATTAATGTTATAGTTTTATTAATAAATTATAAAACAACTATTAAATAAAAATCTATGGTAATGAAAAGATTTTGTGATATTTAAAATGTAAAATTAAAAAGGTAATTAAATTTATGAATGTTATTAATTCAGTGGGGTAAAATATATATATTTTTTTACTATGTTTAATATTGTTGTTTATAATTGAATTGTTTTCCAAACTTAATATTATAATTAAGTACATATCAATTTTTAAAATTTATTTTAACTTATATTTATAATGCTTTTACTACTTTCGATTATATAAATTAAAAATATTTTATTTTTATTACCAATGTGATAAGAAATAGTTAAGCCTAGGCCTCCACCTTAGGTATTTAAAATATTATGATTTTTGCCAAATCTTTTAAATATATGTTATTGCTATTTTAGGGATATGCCTTCTCCAGTGTCTATAATTTCGATTTATATATCATCTTTATTTAATATATCTTATGAAACCCTTATTTATATAATTCCCTTTTATGTAAATTTCAAAGCATTTAAAAGTAAATTTAGAACAACTTGTCTAATAAAAAAGAAGAAAAATTTATTAAGTATATATACATAAATTAAAATCATAAAAATTTTAAAATATTAGGTAATTAAGGATATTTTTTTAAAAAAATTATATATTTATTTATTATATTATTGGAGATCTCAAATTATAAATTATATTTAATTGATTTTCAATTTGAATATAATAATTATTAAGTGATATAAAAATTAAAAATGTAAGATAAAATAAATACAAACCCAGGATATTTTAAAATAATATGTTAAAATAAAGTAATAAAAATTTAAATTTTACAAATTAGTAAATATATGAATAAAAAGATTAAAAATTTTTCTAATCTTATAATAATTTATGATATTAATACAATAATTTTGTACAATTAATTATAAATTTAACTTAATTTTTTTTTTTTATCATATTTTATTTTCTAATAATTTTAATGGACAATAAAAAAAAAAAAACTTAATTTATTTTTGTCTTGATTTAAAAAATACTGAGAATTTTTAAATTATCTGATATAAAAATCAAAATGATAATAAAATTACTGCTATTATTATTCGCAAAAATGGTAATAAAAACACCCAAATATTTTGGTATTATTAAATTTATTTAATAAAATACGCTATTTTTACTGGATTCTTTGATAATCATTATAGAAAATTTATTCAGCTATATCTGCATAATCTAAGGAAAATTTAATATCTTTACTATATGCTTAGGATTTAATCAATTCTAAACAGAAACTTAGTAAATCTTTCATATTAAAATTTTAAAAAGTCATACTAAATTCCCTTTTTTCTAAATTATTTAGGTCCAATATATCATTTAAAATGCTTTCTAATATTTAATTACTGTAAAGAGTTGGCTTAATTAAATTCTAAAGATAAAAATTGAATAAAAATTTATTATAAATATATATTTAAAAAATCAATGTATTTATAGTAAATTTGAATTCTATGTTTTTTTTGTTTTTATAAATAGTAAATTTTTTAATAAAAAACTGATAAATTTTTTTATTAAAGGGATTTATTTTTTATTATTTAAAATTATTTTTGCTAATTAGTATAAAATATTTTTTTCTTTTTTGATCAGTATAGACATATATTAGAATTATAAGATTTTAATGTCTAATTTTATAAGGATGGTTTCAGAATGAATTTGAATATAATTACTTCTTTTATAGATGGATCTATGTTTTCATTTTCCCACAATTAGTTAAGAAGATAATTAGAATGGTTTAATGGACTATTAAAATTAAAAAAATAATTAAATATAAATATAAAAAGATAAATAGTTTTATACCAGTTATAAAGCATATTAATAAAAAATAAAAAGACAATATATTTTTGTAATTTTGGTCTAAAGTAGCCCAATTTTTTAAAAATAAATAACTTTAAAATAAATTAATTAATTACGTTCTAATTTCATGCGTGATCGAATTTAGCATTTTTTTTTTACACTCATTAGCTATTTATAATTCTTTTACATTTAATTACTAAGTTATTTCATCTATAATGACATAGGCAACAGGTTCCAATTCCTCTTTATTAGTTATTAATTCCGTAAAAATAACTTTAATTTAAAATGAGCGTCCTTGTTACTATACCTAAGCAAATTATAAAGAATTATATAAAATTAAACAAAAAAAATAAATATTGTATATTCTTAATTTCCATATATAAATTAATAAAAATTATAAAAAAAATTTCATATATTTAATATTTTTTTTATATAATTGAATATTTATTACTATGGCTTAAAATACTGCATCTTTTTAAACAATTTTATTTTAAATAACTTGATAGGATTACACAATTATTTCATTAGATTTTTTGCCGTTATAATTGCTAATATTACTTATATTATTATTACTAATATTATGATTATTATAATTTTAATTATTATTTTCAATATCATTTTCGTTATCATTATACTAATTTAGTATTTAGCTGTTTTAAATAAAGTTGTTAAATACTTCTTTTAAAATTTCCTATTTTTTTTACAGATCTGGCCCTTAATTTGGGTGTTCTTTTAAAATTTTTGATTTATTTTTTCTGAATAAACTTTTTTAAATTTAAGATTATTTTAACAAAAATTAATCTAATTTTGAACTATTTTACTGACTTCTCTAAGAATATCGCTTTTTTATCGCATTAGAATTTTTATTAATACTTGTTTTCAGATTTTTATTAATTTTTGTATTATTATAATTGTTGTTACTATTAATGTATTTGTTGGATTTGCTTTTTTAATGAGTTAAAAAATCAAAATTTGAACTTTATTATTCAAATTAATTTTAAGATCGCGAGTTTTGGTTGAATTTTTGTTTCTGTTGAAATTGATTTGATTATTTTTACTCAATTATATTTTAATTTTAGGAATCAATTTCTTTTTCTGATTAATTGTAATTATTTTATTCGAGTAAATTATTATTCTAAAATTTTTACTGACTTCCTATTTAAGACGAGCTAGAATTAGACTAGAATTAAGAGTTATTGCACAAGTTTAAAATTGTAGTTGATAAATCTTTTTAACTATTATCTTAAAAAAAATTTTACATAGAATTATTATTGTAAATATTTTCTCCCTAATAATTAAATATTGCCATACCAATGTTGCACAGATCAAATATTTTCTAATAGTCGTAGAAATTTAGCTGTAAAATTTGAGTCGACTTCATATTGGCCTCAATTTTATTTTTTGATGTAAATGACTTTTCTTGTGGTGATAAAATTGTGTTTGATTTGAAATTATTTAATAAATTGACGGGGGATTCTTAAATAGAAAGCCCTGTATTCAAAAAATAATTCTAATTATTATATATTTTATTATTATTATTCATACCTTAATAAACATTATTACTATTAATTTTTGCATCTATTTATTATAAATCTACCGGTATTTCTTCTTATTCCTTAGAATTACTTAAATCTTATTAGTTTGAAATTGAAATAATGGTTTACTTTTTATCTTTTTTTACTCTTTGTTATTAAATGTTTTTGTAAGATTAGAAATTTTTTTAAAGCCTTTAATAATGTCTATCATAAAACTAATATAATAAGACAAGTAAGGTTAAGTTTATCAAAATTAAAAGCGGAATGATTTAAATTTGACTGATATCCAAAAAAGCATATATGATTAAGACTAAAGTGACTAACATCATTTAAAAATTTGAAACAAAATTTGCAATTTAAGATTAGTGTTTTTTATATAGGTTTTATACCAAAATAGCGCAAAATAAACAAATAATGTAAATATTAAAGTTCACAAACTATTGATATTAAAAAACTTCTTATATCTGTTTTTTTCGTAAATGCAATATAACAAGCATAATTATTATTACAAAAAAGTTTATGACATTATCTATTATTTATCTAAGAATTTTATTTTTTATTGAAAATATAGCATTAGCGTACAATTTTTTCTGCCAAAATAGAATTTTGCCTATAAAATTTACCACAATCAATATTAAACAAACTGAGGCACAAATAACTATTAATTTTTATATAGTATTATTTCTATAAGTATAATATTATTTTTATAATGACATTAACTGTGTTTGGTCTTACAGTAAGCTTTGTATTATAGGACTTGGTATTATTTTTTGAAAATATGAAGTAGGTGTATTTGAAAATTCTTTATATAGGGAGGCAAATTCTAAATTCCAAATATTAAGTAAAAATAAAATGAGGTCGATAACAAATTATTTCGTCATTTGTATTTGGAAAATCCTTTTGTAATTTCGGGATTTTAATTAGTTCATGGTAGAAAATAAATGTTTTTTTAGAGGTGTTTAAAAAGAAGTGTTTGTTACTTTTTAAAATTATTATCAAAGTTTTACTTTTATGGACTTTATTTCGTATTATAATTTATTATATAATTTTTTGTGTTTATTTTTTTTTATTTTTTTTGTTTTGTTAATTTTTTATTGACTGTAATGTTGATTATGAGTTTAGATTAAATTTTGATTAAAATTTGATTTTTTTAAACCTAGTAAGGTAAAATTCCATAAATTTTATTGCACCAAGTTATAATTCCTCTTTTTTTTTTGCATTAATTTAAAATATAATTTTCTTTCTTTAGAAATTTATTCAGTAATATTAAGAAAATAAATTAAAAGCATAATTTTCACAAATCAGTTAATTTCTGATATCTGGACTACAAATAAATTATATATAAATACTATTTATTTATACAATTTAATTATAAATAAATAATTGTTATTTTCGTCTTATATTTATGATTATTATCAATATTTATAAAGTCATTAGTCTTAAGATAAAATAATATTATCTTATATTAATCTTACTTTTTTTATAGTAAAAATATATTTTAGAAGTAAATTTGTGTATGACAAAAAATTTTTGAATTTTAAAAAGCTCTCTATTTTATTTTAAATATATACTATTATAATCCTATATTTAGAATTACCAATTTTTTTTTTACAAGTATTTTACTAATATAATATTTCAATCAGCTTTTTATGGGAATACAATCCGATAGCATAATAATTGCTTATTATACAATATAAAAATTAACTTTAAATACATATAAACAATTAAATTATTAAATTTTTTATAAAATAGAATAAATCAAAGCATTTTTATAATAACTGGATTTTATTAAATAAAAATGTTTATTATTTTTTATCTATATAGCTAGTTAGAAATAATTGTCTTATAAAAAAGTTTGAAAAATTAATTAAGAAACTATATAACTATTGATATATGATTTTAAGGATAATTTTACTGATAAATATTATGTATTACTAAAATCAATATAATTTATTCCTATAATCGAAAATAACAATGCTAATTTGAAATTCAGTTTTTAATATTTATTTTTAATATATATATATAAATAAATAATATTATAATTAAAAAATTTTAAATTTGTAATTTTAAATAATATTATAAAACCATTTGTCTATTTTAGCCTTTATTATAAAGATCTATATATTTATAGATAATTATTAAAAGTATAGTATAAAAATTTTAATAAATTTCACTGCTAAAAATGTGCCATATTATTCAAGCTATCTATAAATTATTACTAATTAAGTAATTAAGTTCCACCCATAACAAAATTAATTGATTCATATTTATATTCTTTTGAAAGATTGTCTAAAATTCTTATTTCAGGATAAGTTAAGCCGCCCACTAAAAAGGCAATAACTTTAGGGTTCTTTAAATTTTCCGAATTATTATAACCTAATTTTCCTGATAAACTATCATTTTCTTCTTATTTTAGTTTTTAAATTTATTTTTTAATAGTATCTTTTGTTATCAAATTTTTGTTTTCTTCGTGTTCTTCATCCAAATCTTCATCAGAATTGTTTTAATATTACTTAGGTTTCTTATTCGTACCTAAATATTAAATAAATTTTTGAAAAAATAACTTAAATTTAGAATGTTATTTTTATTTATTTTTTTGAGCTTTTTATTCTATAAAAAAAATATAAAAATTCAAGAATTTGTAAAGTAATCTAAATTTAGAATTACGGCATTATTTTAAATTCATTAAAAGTATCTTTTCCAAAAACTTAAAATAATTATACACTTCTTTTAACATAAAAATAAAAAAAGAAGTTAAATTATTTTATATATAAATTTTTACCTTAATTATTTTTAGATTCCTAAACTGTCTGGTTAAATTAGGGCTTATTATGTTTTTCATTAATATTTATACATTCTAAACTCAATCTTTAAAAATTCAACTGTTAATTTTCACTTTATAATATCTCATTAAAAATTTGCTCAAAAACTAATTTTATATAAGGAGTATGTCTACACAAGTCTTATTTCTGATTTTTTAGTAATCTTTTTGCGTATCTTCTTATATTTTGGTCTACTCTTTTTGTTGTTCTTTAAATATTTTATGGATCTTATTTTTGTATACCTATAATATAAAAATAATATTGAAAAATATATATATATATGTATGTGATTTGTGTCTTAAAATTATTCATTCATTCTTTTTTTTGAAAATTTTATATATATAACATGTAAATTATTGTTATTTAATTATAGCGAATATAGAAATTGTAAAAATTAAGAAAAAAATCAAAATTTATTGATTAGATAATTGTTTATGTAAATATACCTATAGTTATTATTTAAAAAATAGTGAATCAAATAATTATTTGAGTATTTTTATATATAGCCGATTAAATATAATTAGTAGCATTTTTATAAGTTCAAATGCTTAATTGAATTTTTGTTCTTTATAAATTGATTAATACCTAGCCACTGCAAATTATTTATGGTTTGTTTTTATTCTTGATTCAAACAATTATATATTTAATTAGCATCTTTATTATTTAATTCTAATGTTATAAATATTAGAATGGCTACTCTTAATTTATCAGTTTCACTTCTAAATTTTTAATTAATTGAAAATTAAATAAAATCTTAAATTAATTATTAGCTAGAAGTTTATTTCCCATTATTTAAAATTCCTGTGCATAAAGCTTATTCCAATTCACCTATATCTTTTAAATTTAATTCCATTACTTTATTACTTATGGCTTCGCTCAAATGAATATTCATTTAAAATTACTATAAAAATTCTTAATAACTAGGCAATACTGCCATAATTTGTTCTATATTTTATTCACCTCCATTTTTAGCTCTTTTAAAAAAAAATATTTGAATAAGCATAAAAAATAATAAATATTAAAGAGTAAATGTTTTATAAAATAATTTTATATACTATATAAAATTAATAGTAGGGAAAAAATATTTTTTAATTAATAAAAAAATAATTTTTTTAAAAATAATAATAATTTTTATTTACTAAGCCATTCTAGCAGCATTATTAGTTTAAATAAAACCGTTTAATTCTTCAGGAATTCCTTCTAAGGCTTCTCCTATATGTTTATGTTTATATTTTTTCCATACAATATCATTTACTTTTCCTAAATCTATCATTTTTTGTATATTTTTTTATTTTCTGTTTTCATCTTTAACTTAAACCTCGATTTTTATTTTATTTTCTTTAACATTTAACAAATCATAAACCAAAGATTCAAAATAAAAATCGTGTGCAACAGGGGTAACCACATCCAGAGACCTGTCTATAATTACTATATATGTTTTTCCGGCTTCATAGTTTAAAAGAAGTTATTATTATTAATGATTATTTTAAGTATGCATTTTATTTTATTGCTATTTTTAATTCGTTAAAAATTAATCAATTTCTTCAGCCAAACTTTTTGAAATTATTTCGCATATTTTGCTTTAATTTCTGTAGACAACACCAATTTCATATATATAACCTAAACTAGGTAAAACTGTTTTTAATTGTTAAACAATGGTTTCTGTCATAATTTTGCAATCTTTAGAGTTTTCGTAAGAAAATAAAGTTTCTAAAGAATTTGGAATGTGCAAATTAAAAACGTTACTTTATTCAAAATAAAATTCGTGGTTAAATTCTTTTATGTTCCCTATTCTTTTAACTAAATTTGGGTTTTATGCTATTTTTTAAAGATGTTTTTTCGTCTTTAATTTAGAAGAAAAAAATATATGTGCTTTTTTGTATAAATAATCTTTGCCAGATTTAAAATCATTTACAAGCAAATCAATACTTGCACTCGAAGGAGAAATAAAATAAATAGCCTAATAATTTGGAAATGGTTTTCTTACCAACTCCAATTTTTCTATGGCCAGAATTCCACTAATTATTTAATAAATATATTAAAAATATTTAAAATATTTAATTAATTAAAAAATAAATATAAAAATACAATAGTTTAATATATTAATTTCAGTTATACAGAGTTATTATATTTATAAGTTTTAATTAAATGAAGGAATATTTATAAATTGTTACTTTCTTAAAAGATCACTCATATTTAAAAAAGAAGAAAGTATTGATAATTAAAATGCATCAATAACTAAAATATAAGATGTTTATCCATGTTAATTTTCTTCCATTTAAATTTAATTAATGACTTTTAAAAACCTTTATTTCGCATTTTCTCTTAAGGAAAAACTTTCTGTGTATTCCTTTAATAAATTCATTATGTATTTGGGTTTTAATTATTTGTGTTAAAATATTATTTTTTATTTTGATTTTTTATTACAATAAATATTTATTGTTTTGATTTTATAGTATAAGGATTTAATAGTATTTTATTTTATATAAAAATTGGTATCAATAAATGTTGAAAAAATTATCATGACATTTTTCTATAAAAAAATAAATATTATTATTAATCCAAATATAAATTATCATTTTAAATAAAATATATTCTTATATACATGCTCCAATAAAATATATAGTTTATAACTATTTTTTTCTTTGAAATTTTAAAATTTTCAATAAAGTTACTATCTATAAATATTGCTTTTTTTTTATTATTATTATTTTTATAATTCATTATTATATCATTATTATATCATTCTATAGCGGGAACTGGGAATTAAGAACTAAAATCTCTAATTTCATTACCAAGTCTAGATAGTTCAGGAATATTGTCTAAATTTTTAGTAACATATTCATTAAAATCTTTGATTTTTTTTCCACCACAATCTTTTTTTAATTTTGGAATTAATTTACATGTTTAATCTATAAAATCGGCCACTTATTTAAAATCTTTTTCAACTAGTCCTCTTGAAGTCATGGCTGGGGTTCCTGCTCTAATACCTCCTGTTTATAATAAATATATTAAGTTAAAATTGCATACTATTTTTTTAAATTATAATTAAATTATTATTTATATATATAAATATAATAATTAAAAGTTAGTTTTTTTAATACCTGGATTCAAGGCATTTTGATCTCCTGGTACGGTATTTTTATTAGTAGAAATTAACAATAATTCTAAAAGTCTTTCAGCTCTAGATCCATCTAAGCCAGATTTTTTTAAATTTATAAGAACCAAGTGGTTATCAGTTCCGCCACTAACAATATGATATCCTAATTCTTAAAGTCTTTTACTAAAAGTTTGACAATTTTTCAAAACTTACAGTTAATAATCTTTAAATTACTAAGAACAAGCTTCTTTCAAGGCAACTGCATAAGCGCCTATTTGATTATTATGGGGACCGTTTTGCGTCAAAGGAGAAACTCCATGGTTTATTTTATCTTCTAAGTCGTAGTACACTTTATTTCCCTTCTTATCAGTGTATCTTAACCCTTTTCTGTAAAAGATTAAACTTCCTCTGGGTCCTCTCAAACTATTTAAAAGGAAAAAATAAGAATATTGTATTACATTATATTTATTTATTTATTTATTTATTTATTTATTTATTACCTTTTATGAGTTGTTGTGGTTACAATATCACTGTAGTCAAAAGGACTAGGAATGGCTTGGGCGGCAACTAAACCGGAAATGTGAGCCATATCAGTCATCAAATAAGCGTCAACTTTTTAGGCTACTTTTTTAAATCTTTCGTAATCAATTAATCTTGAATAAGCACCTTATTTAATAAATATTTATAAACATATGATTAATTTATAAATAAATAACATATATAAATATTTTTACTTGCTCCAGCTATAAGAATTTTGGGGTTGTATAATTCAGCATATTCTTCCATTTTGTCGTAATCAATTTATTCAGTTTCCTATAAAAATTCGAAATTCATTTAAAAAACTTAAGGTGAAACATTTTATATTTCTTTTTTAATTATATATTTTATTTATGATTTAAGCAAATATCTATTAAAATATTATAAAATTTTTTATATATTATATATTATTCACCTCATTTAATCTATAAGGGAAACTTTCAAAATATTTAGAAACTAATGATATTTTTTTGTTTTTATTTTAAAATCCATGAGATAAATGTCCTCCATGGGGTAAATCTAAGCCTAAAATTCTTTGATGAGGCTCTAAAAGTCCATTATAAACAGAAAAATTAGCATTACATCCACTATAAGCTTACACATTGACTCCCCATTCTTCAGGGTTTAAATTAAAAGCTTTTAAAGCTCTATCTTAACACAATTTTTCTATTTTACTAGTGTATTCGCATCCAGGGTAAAGTCTGTTATCTTTTATTTTATTTATTTTATTTTAAAAAATTAAAAAGTAAAAGTAAAAGTATAATTATTATAAATAAATGTATCTATTTTTTTTTTTATATTTATATATATATAAAAATATTTTTTTTTACTGTTATAACCATCTGAGTATTTTATCATTAAAGGAGATCCTAAAGCTTCAAGTACTGCTTTTGAACAGTGGTTTTCAGAAGCAATTAAATTTATTCCTTGTTGTTATCTTAATTACTCTTTTTTTATTATACTTATTATTTCTTGATCGCATTCTTCAGGTTTTTAATGTAAAAATCCTTATTATTACTAGGAGGTGGCAATTTTTTATTAGTTGACTTTGCATAAATTTTTGACAAGCAAAGTTTATTTAGAAATTCTGTGAATTTTTTACATTTTTTATTTAGATTTATAATATCTGTTTATTTAAATTTGTAAGATTGTCTTAAAAATTATTTGATTTGTTTATTTATTCCTTTATTTTTTTTTATTTTTTATTTAGATTTTTCAACTTTTTATAGATTTAATTATAAGTACAAGGTGAATAGAAAAGGTATGATTTGCTACAATATTGATTTAATAGTACGAACTTAACCAAATTTTTTAACATATTTTTTGTGGAATTTTAAAATATAAGTAATGATTAATAAATATTATCTTTATAGGCAAAATACTAAATATACTTCCACAAATAATTTTAAATAAATTATATTTTAAATTAATCATTTTTACTTAACATTTATATACAAAAAATACATTAATATGTAATATTTCTATTAAAAAAATAGTAGAATAAATTTTCTTTATAACTTATATTATAATTATAAAATATTAAATAATATACATTAAATTAATATAAAGGCATAAATTAAAACTTAAATGAAGAAAGCTTATTAAATTGAAAATGTTAAATATTTACTTTTATCGTAAATTAAAAAAGAATAAATATAGTTTTTTCTTTTAATTTCAATATTATTCTCCGAAAAATTCTGCCATATTAATTTCCTACAACAATTAAGTAAAATGAGATGCCATATCTATTTTAAACCCTCGTGAATAAGTGGAAATCTTTATGTGATCTAACATAAGTGTAACTTAACTCCAAAATTATGAAGTATCTCCCTCTATATAAGGTTGCCACCTGTGTAACATTAAGCAAAAGTAACAAACTTCTTCAAAATCATAATACTTTATATTATCATTAACAAACTATTTTTTTAAATATTAATAAACTTTATAATATATATAACATAATTTTTTTTGTATTCAACTTATATTTTATATAAAATATATAATCATATATAAAAATTTAATTATACTTTAGGTAATGCCTTAATAAATTTTGGAAACTCATTTTATATGTCTTCCTATTCTAACATATAAGTAAATAATAAAATAGAATAGGAGTCGAATTTATCCATATTATATAAACACATATCATCTAAAAATTGGTAAACTCTTTAATTAATTTTTTAAAAATCGCCTTCATATTCTTATACAGCTCTAATTTCAATATATAATTTAATATGTTCTAAATTTATTTCGTGGTTTTCTTCTTGATATTAAAATTAAAATAATTTATTTTCCATGAAAATATTAAAATCTTATTCATTTTCTATTTCTAATTAATGCATTGCTATTATTAAAAAAGTGATTTGAATTATTTATTATAAAAATAATAAATAATTATATTATTATACCTTTATGAATATTGTATAAATTTTCAATTGTATATTCAAATTCTTGTCTTTTAAGCATTCTAAAAAGCCAATTTTTTATTCGATTATCCATAACATTTTTCGCATTTTTTACATGACAAAAATTAAAAAATTATAATAAATTAGAAGTTGTTTTCCCATCTATTTCTAAGGGCCAAACTAGTTCATGTAACTCTTCTTCCTCTTCTTAAAGAGTTTTTTAATTTAGAAGTCTATCTAATTCGACCTCTAATTGTTCTTTAGACATTTTTGAGTAATTTTAATTTTTTTTGTTTTCTTATAATTCGTTTAATTCTTACTACAGTTCTTACCACCTTTATTTTTGCTCAATTATGTCTTAAATTCTTTATTATTTTAATTCTTAAAATTTTTGCGAGTATTTTAGACCCTCCAAAATCCATGCAGATAAAAAATGGAAATACATTTCTGAATAATACTCAACTTCAGAAAAATAATAGGCCATTTATCCTTTTAATTTTTAACATAAAAAATATTAAAATATAAAAACTTTAAATACATTATGAATAAATATTAAATTTATTATTAAATTATGAATAAATATTAAATTTATAATTTCTATATGAATAAATATTAAAATATTAAATTTTTAAATAAATTATTCAATAAATATAAAAATTATAATTATTATAAATTTATTATTAATTACCGAATTCTATAAGTAATAAAGGGGCTTATTAAGTTCTTCTTTCAAAATTAGGTAACAAAATTGGTTCTGCCTAATTTTCAAGCAAATGCTTGTCTAAATTTTTTCCGAAATTTGTTAGTATATGTTATAAAGAGTGTTCAATTTCTCTGTAAAGATCGTGATCAAGAATTCTATTTTTTATCATATACTTTGTTAAAACGGTCAAAGACCTTAAGTTGAATTTATTTTATTTTAAATGAAAAATTGAGTATTTATAAAGTTTTGTAAAAACATTTTAAACAACTTCTAATTGCCATTCTTCGTGTACTTTTCTTTACAAGTGGAATATACCTTGAATTGCGGCGTAAATTTCCTCAGAATCTCTATCGAATCTATCCGCTTACATTCTATCACATAAATCTATCCATATATCTATATTCTTTTATATTACAGATAAAAATCAAATTTTAAGAAATATGTAAATTTATGTATGCATAAATAAACCATAAAATGTTGTTTTAATTTATAAATAAAATTTTTTAAAAACAAATATTAAAAAAACTTTTAATTTTAAAAAAGATAAAATAAATACTAATTATAATAATTAAATATTAATTAAAATATAAAAATACTTATTAAAATAAATAACAAATATTTACATTAAAAAATTCTGCCCTTTTAAAAGCTAAACAAAGTCGTCCTATAATAGGTTCATCTTCTTCTTCTTTTTTTAATTAAGCTTTAATATTATCTAAAACTTCTGAAAGTCCATAAACTTTGTTAAAAAAGGGCTAATCAGTTAATTCAGTAATTCTTAAAAACGCGAAAATATAGTCATTTAAAGATAAATCAAGTTTTCTATTTCTTTGTAATTCTAAAATTTTATCGATATCGTCCATTTTTTATATGCCATATTTATCTCTTTGTCTTTTTTATTTTTTTATTAAAATATCTTGATGTTATTTTATAGACATTAAAGCAGATTGAACTGTGTGTGATTGGCTTCTGCTCGTTGTTTGATTTGAAAAATTGTATTTGCAATTTTAATTTAAATTTTATGCGAGAGTCTGCTTTTGACCCTAGTTTAATTGGAAATTTAAAGGAAATAATTTAGAAATTAGAAAAAAAATTATTAAAGAAAAATTTAAAAAATAAAATATATGTATGCTTAAAATTACAGTTACTTTATAATTTTGTATATACTAACATTTTGACTATATTGTTTCTTGTAAAGCCAAAGTGGAATTATTTAAAATTTATTTAATTTATTTGAATTTTATTATCATAGACAAGAAAGTCCCAATTTATTATTATTTATAAATATAAATTTTTGATTTTTTTTTTCTTGGAAACTTTATAGTAAAAAAAATTAATTAAAATTATTTTGGAATGATAGAATTATTATAATATACTATATGAAATTAAAAATTTTCCATTAATTAAATAATTAAAAATACGAATAATGAGTCTAAAAAAATTAATTATAGTATGGACGTTGGAACAAATTAGTAAAAGCTATATAATTTTTAAAAATAAACTATTATATATTATAATTTTATAATTTTAGAAATACATAAATTTTTATCTTAATTAATAAATATATTCATTCTTTTTTTTATTCTTAAGTTTTTTATTAAGCATCTAGGAAATCTTTTTTAGCTTTTTTCATTTTTTACATTAAAGTAGAGGCGTCGTTAAAAGAAAATTACCCGAATTTTTTATAGTTAAGGAACCAATTTCCCAATTCAGTTTTATTTTTGAAGTCATTTTCAGCTTGGTCTATCATGTCTCTGATTCCATTATATCTTTCTTTGAATTCAGATTATTCTAAAACTTCAACTAAAGGTAATAATTCGTTTTGTATGTGGTTGTGTAAAATTTGTTATTCAGATTTTAATTTTTGTTAGTGAGTTTCGTCTTTTTTTTCTTCGAATAGTAGTTTTTATCTTAAAACTGATTCTTGTAATTGAGTCATTTTTGCCAGTTATTTTTTGAAGGCTTAGAATTTGGTTCTTTGTTCTGCGATCTTAAAAAATAAAGAAAAAAAATTATTTTGGTTTATTAAAAATTTTAAAATATGTTTTTTAAAAAATAGATGCTTTATTTTATTTTAATTTATGTTTAAAATAATAATTTATATACTTTTTCATATTCTTCTCCGAAATAAGTTTATTAAGGTTATTCTAAATATTCTTATAAATTGGCATCTTTGGGATACATTTCTTTCATAGTTTCGGGAACTCTTGCTCCGCCTACGGGGACAACAGTTTAATCTCCACTTTTTTTAAAATTATTTAAGATTTAAAATATTATATTTTATTAAAAATTTTAAAAATATAAGAAATTAATTTTTAATGATAAATAATTATTATAATAAATATGTTTTGTAAAAATTATTTATTTACCCGTGATAATTTTTTGAACTGGGGTCAAATTATTCTTTAAATTATTATTCTGATTCAATTAAATCTTTTTAAAATTAACTTTGTTCGCCTTATCCTTCCATTTCTTTTTCTTGAATTATATGGTATTATTTTTATTGAATATTGTTTTTATTTTATTTTTTTTAGAAAATTATTATTTTTTTTAATTATTTTGAAAATTTTAAATTGTTAATTGGGTTTTCAAACTAATGAAGCAAGAAATTATTGAATTAATTTATATAAATATATTGAGTTATATTATTTAAAATGTTTAATATATAAGTCAAATAAGAAAATGTAAATTCCGAATCACAGAATATTATATCTATATTTAAATTTTAATTTATTAATAATATCGATAAAACATTCTTCTAGTGAAGAATCCACCTAATAAAAATAATCAATAAATTTAAATGTTAAAAATTAAATTTAAATTTAAATTTATATTGAGCTATTTATAATTATACTAGTTAATACCTATAAAAATTGAAGAAATGAATTTTAAAAAATTAAAATTTTAGTATTTTTTATATAATTTTATTTAATTAAAAAATAAAATAAAAACTTTTTTCTTTGTGATTTAAACATTTAAATAAGTTCACATATAAATAAATTATTTATTTATTCAATATAAAAAAATATTTTAAATTAGAAAATTAATATTTTATATTATTATTATTTTTTTTTGAAATTTTAGTTTCTTTCATCTTCTAAACCTAAAAAGGCGTCTATTAAATTTTGATCCAACATAAATATTATTTATTAATAAAAATTTAGTATTTTTTTTTTATAATTTTTTTTCTCTAAAAATACCAATAAAAACAAAAAAATATACATAAAAAAAATTAATAAAAAAATGAAAAACAACTACGCCGAAGAAGAGGGCTACATGCCCTTCGACATGGAAGAAGACTACGAAGGGGCCTAAATTGACAACGACGGCTATTTATCGTTCAAAAAAGAAAAGAAGAAAAAAAGTGCTAGATTTTCGAAAGAAGAACAAATTTACGGGATTTTTATGGACGAAGAGTTTTAAAAAGACGAAAAATAAGTGGAAGATTCTTTGGATTTCGCTTTTAAAGCCATGAATGGACTTTAAGCGGGATTTAGAAAGAGTGGAAAAGTTTAGCACGATCCGAGGAAATAAGTTACTGTTAAATTTGCGAAAAATAAGGTTTTGGAATTCGATGAAGAAAATTAGGAAAGGTAAAGAGAAGAAAATGAAGAAAATGAAGAAGATTATGAAGAAAATAATTTGGTTAAAGCAGGTTTAGGCTTGAAAAAGTAAAAATTTTAATAAAATTAAAAAGTTATTGATAATTTGAAAGATTATGGCGAAGGAGAGGAAAAAATAGTAGACGATAAAAAATTAAAAAGAAAACATTCTTTTGACAATTCTTCTGGCGAAGAAGATTAAGAAATTATAATTAGTAAGGAATAAAAAAGGCTTAAAAGGCAATTAGATTTTAAAAGATAAATTAAAGATAGAAGTGAGGAATAAGAATTTAAAAGTTAAGCATTTTATTTGGACTTGCCAACTTAGTTTGGAATGTCAAAAAAAGCTTAACAAAAAGAAGCCCAAAAAGAAAAATAAAAATAGCAAAAAGAAGAGCAAAAAAATAGCAAATTTGAGACTGAAAATAAAGCAGTTTTTGGAAAAGGGTTTGATTTGCTAAAAAAATTAGGTTATAAAGAAGGGAAAGGAATGGGAAAATCAGAATAAGGTATATAAAAACCAATTGAAGCCACTTTTAAAAATTAGTTTACGGTAAAAGATACCTAAAAAAATTCAAATAAATTTGCAAATTAAGACGGTTCATTAAAAACTGGGATGAAAAAATTGAGGAAATATGTTGACTAAGAAGCAGAAGAACTATAATAATAAATAAATTAACATAATTAAGAAGAAAAAGAGTTAGAAGAGTAAAAAGAGGCAGAATTTTACAGTTTATAAGTATAAAAGAAATGGGAAAAGGGAGACAAAAATAAAAAATAAAAAAGTTTACATTAAAAAGTAAAAAATAAAGATAAAGACGACGCTTTTTAATTTTTACTAAATAAGCCTAAAAAGCAGTACAATGACTATAAAAATTTACAAAATACAGAGGAAAAAACAGCAGGTTTAAAAACGATGAAAATTACAGACATGACAAGGGAATAAATAGAGGAGTTTTCGGATTTATAGGAAATTAAGTCCTAATAAAAATATTAATAATATTAATAGTAATAATAATTTAAGCAAGGATATATCACATATATCAACTAGACTTTAAAAAACACTTAAAATTTACTGGCCAAGATTTCGAAGCGGGGACAGCACGGCAAGATAAAGTCTTTTTTGTTACTGGCCAAAGAAAAATATGACACTTTAAATGGGCAGTTGGAAAATTTGTAAAAGAAAATTAAATATGAAGAAGATTTGATGGTTAATAATGATTATTAGGTAAAATAATTGCAGGAAAAAAATGAAGGGGACTAGAAAAGGGTGGAGGAAACTGAAAATTTATTGGAATTTTTGAAAAAAATTAACAAGAAAAAAGAGGTTGTTGAAGAGGGCGACGTTGTGAAACTGAATAAGTTGTTTGGACAAATGTTTAGGAAAAATAGGAAATAGTTTTGCAGCTTTAATTTGGAGAAAATTTTTGTTAATTAATTTGCCCTTTGTTTTAAAAATAATATGGAAAGTAACAGCATTAATTTGGAGGGAGAGAAAATTGGACACGGAAATTTCGATTTTAATTATTTGAAACAACTTAAACCTGAAATTTAAAAAATTCATGATATTTTAAAAGATGTTTATTTGTATTAGGAAAATATGAAGCTTAAAAATTACGATGCCTATTTAGAAAAAGATGATGATTTCCATATCTTAGAAAATGTAATAAATTTAAAAAATTTGAAGAAAAGTTAATGTATTTATTTTAGTAAAATAATTTTTTTTATTTATTTTTTAATTTTTTAAAAGACATAGCTTTAAGACCCTAAACCTCTAAAACACTGCATGGATTATATAATATAAAAAGGACTTTTACCTTAATTGAGAACTTTTATTAATAGAACATTTGTACCAAGTGAAAATTATGAACTAATAGATTTTTTTTTAGAGTGGTAAGATTTAATAAGTTTGGATTTATTATAGGATTTGTTTTAAAATTTAATCTTACAATAACTATTAGCGCATATAAAATAGTAAACTTAAAATATAGGTAAATTTTTAATATGATAATTAATAAATTACTATATAAATTCTATTAAAATTAAAATTTTTATAATTTATTTTTTATAAAATTAGAATTATTGTAAAATAATAATTTACCACATTTGTGGATTGTCCCTTGGTTTGAAATTTTAAAAAAAGAGACTATTGATGAAATTTGTAGACAAGTGCTATAAAGTTTGTCTTTACTACTTTAGCAATTTGATGCCAAAAAAAATGCTTAAAAATATTTAAATTTAATTAAGCCCTGGAAAAGATAAGTATAAATAATTTAAAATGAAAGTATTTTCGAGTAATTTACAAACAAATCTTTACTTCCTAAGCTAATGTTTGCCCTTAATTTAATAGAAATAGACCCTGCTGAACAAAATCAAGAGGTAAATATAAACATAAATATAAAAATAAAAATAAGCATAAATGTAAATGTAAATACATAAAATATTTTTTTATATAATTTTTTTTTATTTTATTTATCAAAATATAATTAAAATATTAACTAAATAATATTTTTAGGACCTTAAAACTTTAAAAAAAATATGTCAATTTTCTGAAATTTTAACCGACAAGTAGATTTTAATGTTGTTCGAAGAGACAATAATGACGAAAATCAGTGATATTATTACAGAATGGACCAATTAAGATTAATATGAGAGTTAAGAAATAAAATTATGGCTTGATTAGTGGAAAAGTCTTTTAGGAATTGGAATTATGAGAATTTAAGTAGTTTAAACTTATTTTATGACTTTTTACAGATAAGCAGGGGTTCCTTATAACTGACTTGATAAAATATATTAAATTACTTTTAATTTATTTAAAAAAAATAAAAAAATAAGATTTTTTAATACTGTTTTTTTTAAAAGTTATATATTTTAAAATAATTTATTAGAATAAAATTGAAATAAATAAGTATTTAATATTATTAATTAAACGTATTTATTTAAATATAGAAAAAATTTAATAAAAAAGCTTAGTGATAAATTTTTATTTTTTTATTACAATAAACCAAATAATAATATTAAAATAAAATATAAAAATAATAAAATTACATAAGAAAATAGGAACATGAGTTTTGTTTCGTTATTGTTACCAGCATTTTATTTTGAAGACAATTAAATTGTAAAATTTATGATTCTTAAATATTTTTAAATATGTTTAATAGTAAATTTTATAAATAAATATTATTATTGTAAAATAGGAATAAGGAATTTAAAAAAATTTAAATGTGTCTCCAAATTAATATGAAATATGCTAAATTTTAAATTCTAAAAACAGAAGAGAATACGGAGTTAAATTATTGTAATCTGGTAAAAATATTTATATATTTACTTATAATTAAACAATTTTTAGTCATTAATTTTTAAATTTTTTTTAAAGATTTTAGTCTGAAACAATTAGAAAAATTATTCGAAGATGTTAATAGTTTAAAAAATAAAATAGATAAATGTAAAGATGCAATTACCACTATATCAACAGAGTACAATTATGTTATATAAAATCCAACTTTATAAAAGTAAATTAAAATTAATGTATTAAGAAACTTATAAATAAGTTTAAAAAATAAATAAATTAATTTTTTATTTATTTATTAAATATTTTAAAATTTATTATAGTGAAATAGAGGAAAAGTTTATGAATAAAAGAGCGAAAAAAATGAAATAATTAAAAGAAGATAATAAAAAATTAAGACAACTATTAAAGTAAGTAAAATTTAAATTTTTTTTATATTTTTATTTATTTTAATTTTATTGATATTAATATTAAATAAAAAGAGCTTAGCTTGAAAACTCAGAAAAAATGAAATAAGAAACATAAACGACAGTTGAAACTTTAAGAGAGAAGTTTGATCTTCTTGTTAAAGTAAATTATAGATTTTTATTAAATTTTTATAAAAATTATGTTTGTCATCTTATTTAAGACGGTATTTTATATATTTTATTAAAAAAAGGAATTGAGTAATCTTTAAAAAAAGGAATAAGGATAAAATATAAATTAATAAAGTAATTATAGTAACAATAGCGGAGATATGTAAAATGTAAATTAATAATAAAATGATAAAAACTTTGCACAAAATTAAAAGAATTAGGAAGCAGATTTTTCTAAAAAACATACTAATAATAATAAATAAAAAAATACTTTTTAAAATTAAAATAAAAATTAATTAAAACTAAATTAAGATTAACTAAATTTAATTTAATATTAATAAACATAATCTTTAAATTAAAACTAATTTTGATTATTTAAATATTAAATATTTTAATTAAATAATATGTACTTATTTAATATTATATATATTTTTATATAATGTCATTATAACTAATAAAACATTTGGAAATATTGAAGACTACTTTATGAGTGAACATTATAATAACAACTATTTTATTATAATATTTTAAAATTTTGAGTAATTAATTTGATTTAATTATTTCTAAGTGTGATTTTTCAAATATATAAAAAACACGATTTTTTTAATTTAAAAAATTGATTTAAATTGAATTTTTAATAAAATTGTTTTATGTGCTCAAAATAAATATAAGAATAAATTAAAAATAAAAAACATAAAATAAAAAACCTAAAATATAAATAAACTTAAGTCAATAAAAGGTCATCTAATTATAGAAACCAAAAAAATAAGAATAAATTTAATTAATAATTTAGAAATATAAATAGAAACAACTAACGATATAATTTAAGCTAATAAAAAACTAAATAAGAAAATATATAATAACATGAAATTAAATAAAATAATACTAATTTTCATATTACTCTTAAATTATTAGTATAGTTAAATGATTATAGCACAAATTTCACCAGTATTAAAAACTGTACAAACTCAAACTAATTATGAACTTAATTTTATTCCTTCTGTAATTAAAAAAATTTTTTAATATTTTTTCTTTTAAATAATTTTAAAAAAAATAATTTTGTATTAATTAGAATTTGATAAAAAAAAATAATAAATTATTTTTAAAATAAAAAATTAAATTTAATTTAATTTTGCCTATGAAATTTTAAAATGTATTTTTATTAATCTAAATATTTTTTTATATTTTATCATATATAAAAAATATTTAACAAGTTTATAATATAATAATTAAAATTTAAATTTTTTTTTTTGCAGAAAACAATGGGCATAGGTAGTACTATTGTTTTGGATTTTTCTAGTTCTACTATTTCTGTAAATGATGGAAATTTATCTACTTGTTCTATGTCTTTAAATGGAAGTACTAGTAATTTAATTTAATGTTCATGTTCTACTTCTACTTCTAAATGTACCATTACAACGGCAAATTAATACACAACGAGCGATTATTTATTATTAACTTTTGGGAAAATTAAAAACCCAACTGCAGTCAAAAAGTAGACAATAAATTTGACTCTAAATTATATAAGTAAAATATAAAATATTTATTTATTAATTATTTATTTATTTATTTTTTTTGTAATTTAATTATATTTTTCAAATATTTATAAATTAAATAGTAAAATATTTATTTATTTTTTATTTTTTTTAAATTAACATTTTTTAAAAATATTTTAAGGTGGGTCTAGTAGCAGTTCCTAGTTGTTAGAAATTGATAGTTCAATTTATTCTGAGGGATAAATTACAAATGCAATAGTTTAACAAAGTTCTTTTAAGGTAAGCGAAAAAAATACTTACACATTTGATTTTGAAGTTTCTAATACAATTCCTTCAGGCGGATATTTTAAAATAACACTTCCTTCGGACGTCGGATTTACTTCAGACTCAGATTAAACTGCAAGTATAAATATTTATGGAAGTGAAGAAAATAACTTAACTGCAACTTTATATTCTAATTCTTACATTTAAGTTTAAGGTTTTACAACACCTTTGTCTCCTAGTTCAGGTTAAAGGTAAATAAATAAATAATTAAATTTGTAAATCAATCAATCAATCAATCAATCAATCAATAAATCAATAAATTTACTTATTTTACAAAAAAAATGTAAGTAGACTGTAAAAATTAAATTTTAAGCCAAAAAATTTGAATTTTTATTAATTTATTTTTTTATTAAATATTTTTACAGCATAAGTTTGTCTGTATATGGCTTTATTAATCCAAGTTCTATAACCACAACAAGTAGTTTTAAAATTTAAAGTTTATCTTCTTAAGGTAATAGTATTGATTCTGTAAGTACTGGGTTAACAATTTAATCATCCGAACCTGGAGATATAAATAGTGTAATAATTAGTGCAGGAAACACAGAAGTTAATTCTGTCACATTTTTCAACTTTTAGGTACAAATATTTAAGTATAATTATTTTTAATAACTATTCAGAATTAATATAAAAAAATTAAAAAAAAATTAATATAGTAATATCAATTATATAATGTAATTAATTTATTTTAGGCAGCCCCAACTTCTCCATTTTATTCAGGGGGGAAATTAGAAATAGTGTTACCTGACACTTTTTCCATAGATGCAGATAATTTTTCTTGTTTAAAAATTTTTGGATTAACTTACACCTCTGGCTCTTCTAGTTAATGTTCTTACAGTGGAAATACAATTTTTACTTAAAATATGGAGTACACAACAGCAAGTAATACTTTTTTATATATAAGATTTTACGGTATAAAAGTGCCCGAAAACACAAAAAAAAGTGATAATTTTATCATAAGAACCAAAGATTCAGCTGGCAATACAATATGTATAAACCAGACTGACGGTACTTTTACTGCAACTCCTGGAAAAATAACAAATTTACAGTTATAAAGAAGCCAAAGCGAAGTTGACACTGCAACTTAAGTTTAAATAAATTTTTAAACTAGTAATAAAATAAAAAAAAACGGGCTATTTTCTTTTTCAATTCCCCTGGACCAATTCTTAATAGACTAAGAAAATTCATTATAATGTTATTATTTAGCAGCGGGAAGTTTGGAGGTCTCAATAGACTGTTAATTAAAAGAAAGTAACGAAAATTTTAATATTATATAAGCAAATGAGTGGTGCACAGGAGACAGTGACAGTTATTGTAATAGCGGCCAAAATTTTTACTTTTTAGTAAAATTTGGACTAAAAAACCCTTCTTATGTTAAAAGTAACGGTATAAAAGGATTTTATATGAGTTCTTTGACCTCAGATGGACTTTATTAGTATGATGAAACCGATGAAAATGACTAGTTGGTGTTTGAGCCGGAGGTTACACCTTATGATTAAAATGATGTTGTTTTTGTAAAAATTATATATAAATTTATATATATGTTTCTTTTTTTTTAAAAAAATTATATTTATTTATTTATATATTGTTTTTTTTGTTTATTTTTAGTATATTTATATAAATTGTTTTGATTATATTTTGATTGAAAAAAATAAATTAATTATTTTATATAGACGAGAAGCGGAAGTAGTGAAGTTGGGGGGTTAAGTGATTATACTATTACTTTTTAGCCAAGTGATTATATAATTAAGAATTCAGGGAGTATTGATATCTATTTTCCCATATATACAATATTAAAAAAAACTGATCAAATAGTAACTTGTAAAGTTAATGATGAAGCTAAAAGCTGTGATTAAATAGCTTTTTGGTCTAACACTGAAAATTCTATTTCTTAAATTACTATTGAAGATGCGTGTTCAAGTACAAGTTGTTAAAATTCTAGTTAATTTACAATTATTTTATAAAACACAAGAAATCCAGTTAGTGATATACCCTTACCCTATACAATAGGGGAAGCATAACCTGTTGAAAACTATAATTATTTTGGAATTTCTACATATACAAATGAAGGTTATGTGATTAGTTATGGTTAAGCTTAAAGTTTAAGCGGATATGAAAATTAAATTTTAGAAAATTTTAGTACTATAAGTATTAATAGGTCCAATAGTGTGGTGGGAAATATTGCTAAATACACTTTTTTAATAAATGCAGATATAGAGTTTTAAAAATCAGAGTATGATGGGGAATTAACTATTTATTTTCCTAGTTAAATTTTATTTTAAGAAAGTTCAAGTTGTGTTTCTAGCGTTGATGCAAGCAATATGTTAAATTGTGAAATTGATTTATAAGATTAAAAATTGATAATTACACATGATCTTAATGGAAGTGATATTTTAGGAAAATAGGTTACTGTTGTCATAAATTAAGTAAGAAATCCATAATCTTCAAGTCCAAGTGGTATTTTTTAATTTGAAATTTGGAACTAAAATTATAAAGGAGAAATTTGGGAAAAAACTGTGACTATGACCTCGCCATACCCATTAGATGCAAGTGCATCAAGAAGTATAACCGAAATTAATGAAGAGACAAACTTTGTTTTGAATTTTAATCATTATAATCCATTGCCTGTAAAATTAAATAAATATAAAATAAAAATATTAATAAAAATTTTTATACTTACTTATAATAAAATTTCAAGGCAAATAATTAAGTGATTGTATAAATTCCCACTGACCAATTAGTATTCGATGATATAGAAAATGACTTAATAATTTTAGGTGAAAATAATAATGAGGTAGCTTTTAATTTTAATTTATATTAAATATAAAATTTTATAAAAAACTTTATAAATTTCTAAAATTTTTTAAAATAGATTACCTTTATTTTATCTGAGTAAAATGATTAATATGTAAAATTTAAATTTTCTGACAGTACTTGTCCTTGCTCAGCAATTACCGAATTCACATATACATTAAAAGGAGGAAAAAATCCTCCAATTAGCAGACCCCCAATGAATTCTTTAAATATCACTACAACTGATAAAAATGGCTATTTTATAGAATAAATCTCAAAAGATTTATATATTTTACCTATTCTTTCTACAGGAGATTTAATTTTAAACAATTTGTCGTCATCTAATAGAAATACATGTAAATTTAAAAAAATATATTAGATAAATAAAAATTAATATATTTATATATATTTATAAAAAATAAACATTTTATCATTACATAATTAAAAAAAAAATAATAATAATTAATATTAATTGTTTTTTTTATTAGCTTATGAAAAAGTTGATTTAAATATAGAAGTTACTTTATCCAATGCAGTACCTTAGAATGGTTTATTTATGATATTTTTACCTTAAGATTTATATTTTAAAACCGATGAATTTGAATGTTTTAACAACTTTTAATTGACAAACTGTGATGTTTAAGAATAATAAGGTTCATATAATAATAATTATATATTTTAAATAAAAGTGAAAATTTGTTAAGATTAATAATGTGCTGAAAATGATAAATTATAAATTTAATTAAAAAATCTTAAAAATACTCCCTTAACAAAAGAAATAAATTCGGATATAATACTTAGCACAGCTGATGGAGAAGGATATTTAATAGATGAATTAGAATATACAACAGGAAATTTATATGCTAATTAAATGAGTTAATTAAATTTAAGTACTTTTTAAAGAAGTAATATTTTTGTTAGTTAAAGTGGAAATATTTAAATAAATTATGTTGTCGAAGATTTGATTCCTTAAAACAGTTAACTGGAAATTTCTTTTTCGAAATTTGAAATTACGATAAATGATTCTATTTCTTGCTCTTTAAATGGGTCTAGTTGTAGTATGACTGTAAATAACAATAATAATTCTATTTTGATTGAAGAAATTTGTAAGAATTAGGAATGCTAAAGTGGAGAAAATATAGAAATAATAATTTCTAATGTACAAAATTATAACGAGGTAATTAATTTTCTATTTAATTTTAATTTATAATTTATTATAATATTTATTTTTATAATTTAAGATTTTGGTAGACGGTAATTCCGATTTATACACCTAATTTTAACTTTATACAGAGTCGAAAACCTTCGGAATAAAAGAAATAAATACAATTTTGAGCCCAATTTTGTAAGTTTGGTAGGTATAAAATTTCGAATTAAATTTAAATTCATTTGTTGTAGGAAATGAAAATTTAGTTGAGATTATTTTCGATATTTAAGGAACTATTAATTAAGAAGGTTTAATATAAATCGATTTATAAAATTCACATTTAAGAAAGCCGAATATACAGAATGAAAATTGCTAAGTGGAAATTGAAAATTAAATACAAAATGATATTTTATGCGATTTAGTTTATGATTCTGGATACCTTGTTTAATTGTCGATTAGTAATTTTTAAAATTAATTAACAGATGGATAAAACGTTTCAATAAATTTGTATTTAATGAATGAATTATATGTTACAAATCTGTAGCCTTAAATAGATATTAATATATTTTCGAGTAGTGAAAAAAATAATATAGTTTCTTAATCCATTTTAGACATATCTAGTAAAGGTTATAAATTTATAGAAAGTAAAATAAAGAGTATTAGTTTATAAAGAAGTAATACAAATTTGAGTGAGGTAATAAATATAATATAAATTATAAAATAAAACAAATTATTATAAAATCACATTAATATTAATTTATAAACATTTTAGCATTTAATTTTTTATTATTATTATATAGGCAACTGACATATAAGTGGATATAGAATTAATAACGCCTGTTTTAGAAAATTCTATAATAAACTTAAAATTACCTATTTAATAAATAAGTTTAGATAGTGCAAATCTTATCTGTACTAATTTAATTAATTGTAGCTTAGATCAATAGGATAGTTAATTTTACTACATTTAAATAACTTAAGATTTTTGTAATGAATATTGTGAATAAAAATATATTTTGAGCTTTGAAATATAAGGTGCATTTAATAGTTAATAAAAAACCTTATATGATATAGATTATGTACAATTTGAAATAAAATATGATGGCAATATGGTTAGTAACTTGGAAAATTCAGAATTATAAATTTTACCTTAATTGGATATATAAAATGATAATTTGCTTATAAGTGAAGTTACAAGAAGTAATGGAAATTTATCTTAAGATGTAAAAATATATTATAAAAAAGCATTTTATTAATTTTAATTATATTAATTATTGAAGATTATAATTTTTTACTAATTTTTAATTCTTAGATTGAACTAACTATAAAATTTGTGCTTTAACAGAAAATAGAGGCAAATAATAATATTTCTTATATAGTTTTAGAATTTCCTTCAATGTTGGTATACGAAAATTAAGTTTAAAATTTAATGATATAACTTAGTTAAGACGGAAGTAATTATACTAATTAATCAACTCAGATATTAGAAACAATAACAAAACAGGATGCTTTTAACCAAAATTACATTTAATATATATTAATATAAAATTTATGTACTTAATTGGTAGATTGCACTTAAGAAA
Organism: Pseudocohnilembus persalinus; assembly: GCA_001447515.1. Lineage (NCBI taxonomy): Eukaryota > Ciliophora > Oligohymenophorea > Philasterida > Pseudocohnilembidae > Pseudocohnilembus > Pseudocohnilembus persalinus. The sequence continues at coordinate 134,309 of LDAU01000108.1, forward strand.
AAAACACTTTATATATTAAAATTTCTCAAATTAAAAATCCTAATTATGTAAAAATTGATTACCTTAGTTCAGAAGAGCAAATAACTTTAGGAATTATGGATGAAAATTATTAAGCTATTGTTGAATATAAGTATTATGAAAAGTATGTGGAACCATATATTAACATATAAAATATTTAAAATTTTTAAATTTTAAGAGATAATACTGTTTTAGGATATGATTCGGTTATGTTTAATTTGGAATTTTAAACAAAAAATATATAGTTATTAGCTGGCTCAAAAATATAGTTATAATTGAATTTAAAAGAAATTAAAGGTGTAAATTTAGGAGAAATTTAATGTTATGATAATTTAAATGGGCAAGTAGAAATATAATGCCAAACTGTAAAAAATTATATAACTTTTCCAAAGTTTTAGATAAAATTAATATATTATAATTATATTATTATATTTATTTTTTTTAAATTTTTATAAATGAATAGAGTGAAACTAATTAAAATTATTTAAATATTGAACTAACTGAGAATTGTTCTGACGGAGAAGAATTATGTCCTTTCGATTCAGTTTTTGATATTAATATTAAATATTTTAATAATCCTGTATATCTGGTGCCTTAAATATAAGAAAATAGTTCAATTTTAAATTTAATTGTAAATGACTAAAATTAAAATTAATATTTACAAGCAAAATCAGGGGAAATTATATTTGTAGAGCCTGAGTTAGATATAAATTAGATTAATAATTTTGTAGTTAATAGGTCTTCTTAAATTGCAGGGGCAATTTCAGATATTGAAATTTCATTTAAATTAGATTCTGATTATTCAAATTAATGCGAATTTATACTCTTTTTCCCTAATTTTATTGCCTATAGTTATTTAGAATAAAATGAAGATTTTTAATGTTTTTTGATATTATAAGATACAAGTATAATAGAAATTTAATGTGAAATACTTATTGATGAAACAAATTTATACATAGAATAAGTTATTTTTAAAGATTTGTGTAGTTTAGGTTATTGTACGGAAAATTCTGATATAAATTTACAATTTTAAATTAAAAATCAGTATAACACTAAAAATTATTATACAACTGACAGCCCCTAAAGTTATAGTATTACAATAAGAGACATATAAAATGAAATGGACTTAGCCAGCAGTTAATATAGTTTAAGTAATTTTTCAGAAATTTAACCTGGTGAAATAATTATGAATAATTTTGAAAGTAATAGTTATGTAGTTGGATAATAAAATTTGGAGCTAACATTTAATTTTACACTTGCAAATAGATTTGAAAATTCATAAAATTAAGGTCTTTTAACTTTAAAAATACCTGATGTTATGATGAATAACGATATTTCAGAAATTTAGTGTAATGCTATTTTAGTTGACCTTAAAAAATAGGTATTTTTTTAAACAAATCTTTATCAAAATATTATTTGTTATTTTATATTATATTTTAAATTATTATAAGGAAATTGAGGCGAACTGCTTTGTTGATAATAACAGCTATATTTATTTATAACATGAAAATAACAATTATGTTGATTGTTTATATGTGTTTATATAATTACAAAATCTAGTAAATCCTAATTATAATAAGATATTTAGTGGTTTTAATATATAAACATATGGTAGTGTAGACAGTTAAATAGTTATTTATGACGAACTATAATAAGTAATTAAAAATGATAATTTTATTTTAAATTAAAAAAATTTATAATTTTTATAACAGGAAATATAATACCAAGCTAATATATTGGGAAATTTGTCTACTGAGGTTACAAGAAGCAGTGCAGAATTATTGGAAAATACAAGTTTTAATTTCAAAATTACACAAAATTAAAATAAAATTGAAAATGAAAATTATTTATTAATTATTGATATAAATGAAAGTAATTAGGCAGCTATAGATGATTCTGTAAGTATTATGTGCTATGATGAAATTTAAAATTTAAATTTAGACTGTGAAATAAATACTGAAGGAAAAATATAGATAAAAGACATTTGTAGTTCAGTTTGTAACTAAGATAGTTAATTTGATATAACAATTTCATAAGGTTTAAAAAATGTAGGATACATAAAAGAGCTAACAAGTTTTGACTCTTTTAAAATTTACACTGCATATTTAGACATAGAAGATGGAAATATTTATTACATAGATGGGGAAACCACTGATGTTATTGCAAATCCTTTATTATAAATAGAAAATTTATAAAATTTTGATATGTCATAAGATTTGAGTACGGCAATGGATTTTTTCGAATTAAATTTTTCTTTTGAAAATAGCTAAAAAATTGATATAAGTAGTGAAACTGCTATTTTGATAGAATTTCCAGAAAAAACTGTGCTCAGAGGAGATTAGTTTGGAAAATAATTGTTATGTGAAATTGGAGAAATTGAGTTTGAATGTCAATTTTTCGTTTTTGAAGAAAATTAAGAAGTTATATAATTTGTCAAAATATTTAATTTTTGCAGTAATGGAAGCGAATAATATTGCTCAAAAAATACTGCTTTTGAAGGAAAAATTAAAAATATAAGAAATTTTTATTTTGAAAATAATTATAACAGTTTTTATAGTATATAAACTTAGACCTAGGATATTTAAGGCGAACTTTAAACAATTGATAGTATTTAAATTATGAGAATAGACTATTTTGATACAATTTAGCCTAAAGAAAACACTAATTTTAATATTATATCTAACAACCCATTTGTGAATTAATCTGGAAATTTATAACTTTTTGTATAATTAGACTATTTCTTATTAGATGGTAATAATTATAATTAAGTTTATATATTTTTAAAAATTTATTTTATTTCTTTTAATAGAAACTTATTTGTTGCTAAATTACAATTAAAACTTGGAATTCGGATAGGATTTAAAATGCTTCTATTATAGCGAAAATTAAATTTAAACATTTTTAGATTGTAGCCTTTATAATACTAATGTATTAAAAATAGTATTTGACTCATATTAAATAAATAATTCGGGTACACATGTTATTTATATATAAGAAGTTCAATTTACCGCTAAATAAATGTATGAATTTTCATCCAGCATTTATTATTAAGAACATTAAATATATTCCTAAAGTAATTTAGTAAATATAAATGTAGAATAATCTAGAAATACTAATTGTGATGATTTATAAAGCTGTTCATTATGTAATTCATAACAAACTGAATGTTACTAATGTACCATACCTTCATAAAATCCTTTATACGATCCAGAAACAGTAATATTTAAAAATTATTTAATCACCAAATTTTTATTTTTTAAATAATATTTTTTTTCATCATTATATATAATCAATAATAATTTTTTTTTAATTAAGAAAACCTGTGTATCACAATGCGCCGAAAACCAATACGAATTATAAGGAAACTGTTATGAATGTCAATAAAATTGCGAAACCTGTTTTTCTTCTGGAAGTTCCAGCTGTTCTACCTGTTAAGACGGCTATTATTACGATAATGGTTCTTGTTTACTACAAAATTGTCCAGAAAATTCAGAATATGACACAAATTTAAAAAAATGTGTGCTCAAAGACCAAAACGACTGTTAAAGTGAAAATTGTGAAATTTGTTCTAGCCACTCTGAAAAGTGTGCAAAATGTGCTTAAAATTATTATTTGGACCTTTTAACTTAAAAGTGCGTTTAAAATTGTTAGGAGGGCTATTTTTCTGATATATTAACTTAATAGTGTTAAAAATGTGATAATTAGTGTAAAATTTGCGAAAATAGCTCTGATAATTGTTTGGGCTGCTAAATTATTTATAATGAAAATAATTTGTTCGAAAATAAATGTGTTGAAAATTGTCCTTTGGGATATTATTCAGACGATTTTATATGTTTATTGTGTGAAAATTTTTGCTAGGAGTGTACTGGTGCTTAAAATTGTTAGGTATGTGAAGAGCCTTATTATTTGGAAAATAACACTTGTGTGTCTGAATGTAGCAAGGGATATAAATTAAATGAAGGTATATATAAATATTTAAAATATAAAATGTATTTAAGAAATAAAATATATAAAAAATATCCTTATTTTGAAATTTTTTATTAATTAAATTAATAATAATTAGAGTAAAGAATGTGCGAAGTAACTTGTGAAAATAATTAGTATATGTTAGAAAATACCAAGGAGTGTGTTTAAGAATGTCCTATTGGATATATATTGTAAGATGACATATGTGTCCTTATAAACTGTGAAATAGAAAATTGTGATTTATGTATGTCAGAAACTGGGTGTTATACATGTGATTCTCCTTATTATTAATATTAATAAGAGTGTGTTGAAAATTGTCCTGAAAATAGTTATAAAACTGAAGAAAATGACCATATTTGTATTAGTTGTTCTGAAAATTGTAATTTATGTGATAAAAATGGGTGTTTATAATGTTAAAAAGACTATTTATAATAAGAACAAAAGTGTGTATAAAATTGTGGTGATGGTTTTTACACTTAGGATAATAAAATTTGTGTTTAAGTTGATTAAAATTTTGGAATTGAGTCTATTATGAGCAGCTCTTTAGGCGGAGTATTGATTGGATATTTTATAATTAGTTTTGTTTATGAGTTAATTATAAGAAGAAAAAAAGGAAACAATTCTAATAGTGCTGAATAGAATAATAAAAGTAACTAATAAAATAAATCACACTTTTTATACAGAGTTTTTTTGAGTTTGGCAGTTGTTTGCGGGATTGCTGAGGGAATAAATAAAATTTTAATGACTTATAATTTAATGATTTTGGAAGATATTGATAAAAATAAAGAAAGTTTATATTTTTCACTTTAATTTGGAATTCTTATTTTATCGTTGTCCGCATCTAAATTACTAAATGGCTCAGAGTTAAAAATGTTAAAATAAAATATAATCAATTTAAAATAAAAGTTTTTAGAAAATAGCGTTTATTTCGAAATAATGAAATATTGTTCTTATATATTAGGAGTTTAAGTTTTAAAATTGTGCGAATCTATATTAATTGGATTTTCCAATAATTTTATGCTTGATTTAGGAAAAATATAAGGATATAAACATAAAAAAGGACTAAAATTTTTATAAAGTACTTAAAATTTTTATAATTTAATAATGATCGGCTAGCTAATTTTTGACTTAGTAATATTACTTATATTTGATAAAAATTTTGAAATTTATTATTTGGCAATTAATAATATCCTATTTGGTGGCATTTATTTAATATTTAATTGGATAGAGCAGGTATAATTAAACTAAATATTAAATAAAAGCTAAGATCTAGAAGAGATTGTTAAAGAAATATAAAATGATGCTAATAACAAAAATAATTAATAAACAGAATAAAATGATGCAAATGAATGCTAAAGTGAAATTACAGTTTGAATATATTATAATACATTTATTATATTTATAACAATAAAAAATTTATAAAAGCGTTATGTATATTAAATTTAATATCATTAAATAAATATAAATTGTTATTAAATTATATCATTTGTTATTTATTTAAAAAATATAGTACTTAATAGATATATCTAACTTATTAAAAATTAAATGGAAGACATTCAGATTTAAAATAGGAATTAATAATTTCGAAAATAATCAAAGTTAACATTAATACTTATATTTTATTGAAAGTTATTTTCTAAATTTATTAATAATTTATTAATCCAAAATCAAAAAAATAATAAAATATAATCCCATAATTAATGCCAAGTCTAATAGTTAACTAAAAACTAAAGTTCTAAAAAATTAAAAAACTAAAAAAATAAAAAATTAACCAAATATAATCATTCACTTAGATAGCAAACAAAAATGCAGGAAGAAAAGATACCTTAATTTTAAATAAATAACAATAATAACTAATAAGGTTAATTAGTTTCTTAGAATCAAGTTTTAAATTATTAAAATATTTAGTAAAATTTCTAGAATTAGCACCACGATTACTAAAAAATGTAATAACATTAAAATTCCAACATAAGGACGCAAATTTATAATACGAATGGAAAATAAAATTAAGGAGAAAACTTAGAGTATTATAGATAATATATATAATTTTATATAGAATATAATAAGGTTTTATATAATATTTAAAATTATTGTATATCAAAATAATCTTGACAAACTATTTTTGTTTTCGGAATAATGAAAGAATATTTTGATTTATTCAATTGGTTATAAATAATAATTTATAATTAAAATGGGAAAAAAAAAACAATTGGTTGTTATTAAACATATTTTAAATTATTAAATGCATAGTTTTTGAGTTTGGATTATTTACATTTTATATATATAATTTTTATATAAAATTAAGCAAATTATTTATGTTTATAGTTATCCATACCCTGGTATTTACAATTAGATTTTAAGTTATGATTAGATTCAAGAATAAATTAGTATGTAGTAATGCAATTAGAGTAAAATTTTGCAAAATATGAGTAGTCCAATTTCGTAATTAGGCTTATTTCCATAGTAAAGCTATTAACAACTTAACGCAAATAATATAAATATGAGCAGTTTAAATAATATAAACAATAATATGTATTAAAATTACAATGGTAGTAATAATGTAAGTCCACATTTTTATTAATAATATTAAAATGGACTTTAGTCTCCACAAACACTTTAATAGATATATACTTCACCAACCCTTTAACAATAAGCATAATAAAATTTTTAAAATCTGACTAAATAAATGAAAATATATGAAAATTATTCATAAAATTTAACTCCTGTTAGTTAAAATGATAAAATTAAGCAATAATTTGTAAAATAAATAAAATTATGATTAATTTAAATTTTTTATTGTAAATAAAAATATTTATTTAATTCTTTAATTTACTAAATATTTTATGATAATTTAAGATTTAGGATATGAAGAAAATAGAACAAAATCATAATAATAATAAAGAAATTTATTAAACGTAATAAATTTATATTTATTTAAACATTGTATTTTTATTTTGCTTTATTTTTGATATATAAATTTAAATAGAAAGCAAGAAAGATAAAATGAAAAAACTTAATCATTATAATAAGAATTAAATGAATATGTAAAGTAAGATAAAAATTCTTAGTAAAATAAAATTATTAGTAAGGAATAATTAGCTCCTTTGTAGTATAAGATTCCTGAATATTATAACTAAATTAGTTAAAACTGCCAAAGTTAAACAAATAAAAATTCAAGAGAGTAATAATCTGATTTTAATAATCAAGAAAGCTCTTTAAGTATTTAAAATTAAACTGCAAATAGTATTAACTAAATATAAACTAATATGAATTCTGTTTTATCTCCCCTTTAAAAATAAAATATAACTGAAGATTTAGGGGAATAACCATCTAAAAAAATAAAAATTAACTAATAAAAATAAATTCCTAAATAAAACACTATTAAAAACGAAGGATTTTAAAAATGCAGGAAGTAAATTATTAAAAATGTAAGAAAATAATACTACAAATTGTTTAAGGAATATGATATTAGCCCATCAGAGATTTTTTAAAAGTATTCAGGATCTTAAGATGATGAAAGTTATGAATAAAGTTAAAATAAAAGTAAAAATAATAATAATGATAATGATAATTTTACGTAAGAAATTAATTGCCAACCTAATTTAAATTAAAATTAAAATCAAAATATAATTATAAATAAAAATGATGATAATGGTGATATTAAACAATAAATTAAAAACTAAAAAGAAGATAATACCGATTAATAAGAAAGTAAGTAGCTATAAGTCACATAATTATAAAAATTACAAAAACCTATTTAAAATTAAGATAATAGTGTATAGTAGGAAAATTAAAATTAAATTTTTACAAACACTGGAAGTTAATAAAATTAAAATTTGGGATTTATGAATAATTAATATTAAAATAATTTCAATTTTCCTATTAATTTTGGTTAAATGAATTTTGAAATATTTAAATAATAGCAGTCATAATTATAGTAATAATAAAATAATTTATTTATCGATAGTCCATCTTGTATAAATAATAATATTAATAAAAATTTTTATATGTAAAATATGGTGTAAATGGATATATAAAATTAAAATAACCCAAATAATAATTATAATTTCGCATAATTTCACACAATGAATAATTATTTTAATGTGGAGACAGATATCTAAAAAAAGAAGCAATTTGGTGTAAAAGAAGAATAAGCAGACTTAGAGAAAAATATATTAAATCATAATAATTCAAATAATTTAAATATTAATAATAATATTAATTATAATCGAAGTGATAAAAATTAAAATGAAAATTTAAATTCTGATAAAAGTAAAAATAATTTATAAAGAAAAATTTCCTAGTAGGAATCTGAATAAGATATAAAAAAAAAGAAATAAAGAGGTGTTGACGTTTAAGTTGATTAAGGTGGAAATATTACTAGTAAATTATATTCATTTAATTAAAATGATATTCTTACAGGTAAATATTTATTTTCGTTGTTTTTAATTTTAAGAATAATAATGATAATTATATATTTCTAAAAATATATATAATATTAACTTTAATATTTTTAATATATAGGACATGTTCCAACAAATTTCATGAATATTTTATTACCATATTTGATTAATTTCTACGCTAAATATTTATGCTGCAAAATTAATAAAAATGTCCGTTATGATGGGTTATATGACTCAAGAATTTATAAGGGTATAGAAGAAGAATAATAAAGCGAGAAATTTGAAATTTAGAATCCAGAAAAAATGGAGAGTTTATTAAATTAATTAAATAAATATAAAAATTAAGATGAAATATCATAAAAAGAGTAACTTTTAAAGTTAAAGTAAACTTAGGAAATAAAATTAATCTCTAACGAATAAAAATTGCAAAGGATTAAAGAGGAAGATAATAGTGATAATAAAGATAAATATAAAGAAAATAATGAAAATAATTTAGGTAATGATAATAATGAATTAAATTATTATGAGGTTAAAAAATTTAAGAATGATAGTAATAAAGGATAAATTAAAGATTAAAAAATATCAAAAATTCTTCAAGATTTTAATAATTGTGACTGCTAAGTTTGTAAAGAGTACAATTTTATAAGAAAATTACATGGAGTTAAAAGAAATAAATCAATAAAAAGTTTTGTAGATTTATGGAAATCTACAAGAATTAGAATTATTTCAGAAGATTTTATTTTATGGCACTGTTAGCAATGTATTTTGCAAAAAAATTCCTATAGAAATTTAAAAAATAAATTGTCTTTACTCTATTGTTTGAAAAATATTTTATCTGGCGTAAAATAACCAAATATTTTTCATAAATTACTTTGAAATTTTTAATTTTAAATAAAGTTATTGAATTTATATTAATAAATTATGATTTTACAATATCTACACATATTATTAAAAACCAACCTTTTATAATATTTAAAATAGTATAATATAAAATTTATATTATAATAAATTATTTATATTATTAGTATATAACGATATATCAAATTAATTATATAATTTAAAAGAATTTCTCATAAGTAAATTTATTTAAATATTAAAATAGTATCTTTCTAATCACTATATTTAGTTAAATTTATTTTATACATACATAAATTTGTAACAAAGCATTAAAGAAATAAACACATATATAATTAGCTATTGATTTTATAAATAAATATAGAAACATATGCCTTTTTATTTTTTTATATTTTCAATATTTTTTTGGTATATTTTAGATAAAAAAAGTTTTTTTAAAAAATCATAAATTTAAAATTTTAAAATTTTAAAAAAGATATTTAAAATGCGGGAATAATTTAAAAATATAAATTAAATAATAATTATAAGAATTTATTAGTAATTTTTTTATAATAAAAATACTAGGAATTAATTAATTGTATAAAATATAAAATAGGAACCCTTTTTTTTAAAAAAATATTAATATAGATATACTTTATGGAATATAAAATCACAAGTTTCAAATAATTATATTATATATAAGACTCAAAATACGTTAAAAAATAAATTTATTTTTATAAATTTCTAATTTTCTAAAATATCTAGACATTCAAAAATATCATAAAATTATAAAATATTAAAATAAACTTTTATATACTAATTATTTATTTAAATAATAAATGTGATTTTCTTATATAGATCAATATATATAAAGCCTTAAAAAAAAAAACTAAATATAAAAATTAAAAAATAAAAAAAAAAATCATAAAAAAAAATATTTAAAGATTTATATAATATTAAAATGTCTGATTAAGAAAAAACACTTTTATTGGGTGATGAAATTCCCAATTTTTCCGCTGATACGACTGAAGGTTAAATAGAATTTCATAAATGGTTGGGCGAATCTTGGGGTATTTTATTTTCCCACCCTGATGGTAATTAAATACTGAAATAAATTAAATTAAATTAAATTAAACTAAAATACCCATTCATATTAAAAATTTCATAACGATAATTAAAAATGAACAAATTTAATTTAATTTATTAAGGCATGAAAAAACTAATTATATCCTTTAACTTATACTTACTTATATATACATTTAAAAATTATATTTTATTAAATTTTCTTTGTAGCTTTTACTCCTATATGCACAAGTGAATTAGGAAAAATAGCAAAATTATTGCCTGAATTTGAAAAAAGGGAAGTTAAAGTAGTCGCTATATCTTGTAATGATGTAAAAACGCATAAAGATTGGATTAAAGATATAGAACATTATAGTAAATGTAGTATAAAATATCCTATTATAGGTGATCCAGATAGAAAAATAGCTAAAAAATTAGGCATGCTCTAAACTAATTCGCCTAAAGATCCCTAAGGACTACCCATGACTGGTAAAAAATAATTAAGATGTCTAATATTAAAAAATTTATATTTTTAATTATATGTATTATATAAAAAATTATATACTAAAATAATTTTAAAATTAGTGAGAAGTGTTTATGTAATTGGGCCAGATAGGAAATTATAATTAAGCATAACTTATCCTCAAAGTTGTGGAAGAAATTTTGATGAAATTTTAAGGGTGATTGACTCTTTACAATTATCATTCAAAAAAAAGCTTGGTAATCTATATATTAAAATTTAATATAACGGTTAAATACTAAAAATCTTTACTTAAATAATAAAATATAATATTTAAAATGACCTTTACATAAAATTATTTTAGCAACTCCAGCTGACTGGAAAAAAGGAGAAGACTGCATTATAAGTCATAATGTATCTGACAAGTAGGCAGAAAAAGAGTTTTAAGGCTTTAAAACTGAAGACCTACCTTCAGGAAAATCATATATGAGAGTTATAAATCCGAATGATGTAGAAAAATGATGATTATTATTATTATATAAAATTTATTTGTTAGCTAATATAAAAATTTATATTATATTATATGTTTTAAAATATATATGTTACAAAAATTAGTATATGGTTTTATTTTTACTGTTCCTTTTTTAAAAAACTATTTAAATTATTTTTATATATTATTTCTTTTTGTAAAATTAGATCTTTCATTAAATTTATTAGATAATTTAAAGATATAAATAGAAACCAAAAATTAGTAAACCACTTAAATTACTATTCTATAGGTATAAAATTATCAAATAAATTTTGAATTATATTTCCGTATTATAATCAATTAAGCTTTTTAGATTAAATTTAATTAAATTTATATAATAACTAATTTCTCATAAATTTTACTTTGAATTATGTATTTAAATTTTTAGATTTCTAATTAAATATTAATAGAAAATATAATTTAAGATTAATATTACAATTTTGAACGATATAATACATTTATATTTATGTCAAGAAGTAATTATGTTAATTATCATATAATAATCTTATTTGATAAATAATAATTTTTTAACTATTTTAATAGTTATGTAATTTATTTTTAATTTTTAGTATTTTTATTTATAAAAAATAATGTATTTGAAACATATTGTTATTAAGAAAAATTTCCATATATTATTAAAATCGATTTAAATTTAAAATTTAAATTCATTTTAAATTAGGAATTTTATTGAATATATCGCTGATTATTTTAAATAAAAATAATTTTAAAATTAATATAAAAAAAAAAAAAAAAAA